>PPME03000015.1:0-238793 GCA_003706695.3 Limtongella incommunis
GCATTGAGCCCGCGCTCCAGCCAAGTACCGTCACTGGATTTGTAGAGCGGCCGCGCACAAACGACCATCCCATAGGACCCAGACAGCCGTTTCTCGAACAGACCAGAAGCTACGTCCAGGGCTACCACCACCCCAATCGCCAGCTCCTGCCGCAGGCCCCGCCAATCCCGCAAAAGATCCCCTGCCACCCGAGCGTGCAGAGCCAGAACGCTCAATTGCACCTGGCAAATCGCACACACCTGCAAAACAACGCGCACTACTTGGACACCGCTTCTATCGCACGCATCTCGTCGCCGCACTCCTCCACTCGGGCCCCCGACACCCACCGCCTACCGCAGATCCCCGTCGACAGCGGCTCCAACGACATTATCGATGCCTACGCAGACTCCGAGGACGAAAACGACTCGGTCTATCGGCAGACGTCGCAGCGCTCGCAGTTCTCTCACGTGCAGCGTAACACATCCACAATCACCACCAACACCCAGTACACAGCGGAATCGGACTACTACGAGCAGCCGCGAAAGCGCCTCTCGTTCGATTACAACGACGAGGAAAATGATTTCATTGCAGACGTCAGAGCCGCGCTGGACTCCATCGAGGTGCCCAGATACGAGCCCGACATGTACTTTTACGACGACGAAGACGAATACATGGGCTCCACCGCTCCGCCGATGGCTGCCCGAAACCAGTACGGAGGCTCGCTCAGGACACCGGGCTACGGTCCGCCACCCCCGCTCAACCATCTGAATTCGTCCCCGTACCCCGACCGCATCGACATGCCCGTACCCCACAACGAGTACTACCCCTCGGAGCCTGCGTTTCCCGGCCTCCCTCGTGCTTCAGCCGAACAGCTGATGGGCCCTACCGCTCCTCTCTCGCTAGGACAGCCCTATCCGTCCCACCACAGAACCCTGTCTGTTCCGTCATCCCGTGCACCCGAGTCCTTGCAAAGCTCTCTGCAAAGCACGCTGCATCCCTCCCACGACCTCCCCGTCGTGCCCACCGCTCAGCAGGCTCTCAACCTCCCATCCATCCCCGACGCCCTCGCATTCGATGTAGCAAAGCTCTCGTCGCGCGAGTACGCGTCCTGCGACGCAATTTGGTCCTTTTCAAGCGTGGCTCAGTGGATCACCCACATATTTGCCGACAACCTGGCGGAAATAGCTGAGGAAGATGCTCTTCGAGCGCTGCAGGGGCTGTTTAGCCATTTCATTCCCGCTTTCGGTTGGGTCCAGGCTGAGCGCGCCGCCTCGCAGCTGATCAGCTCCTTCAAATCCCAGTACTTTTTCGTTCAGTCATCGTTACCTGACGCTCAGAAGGTCACATTTGCTATCAATGTTGATGCTGACGTTTCGGGCGTGCTGCCGGTGCTGACGGGCTCAGGATGCTACTCTCCGAGGAACCATGATCTGTCTGACCACTTGTCTTATCGCTGCTATTCGCCCAAGTGCTCGCGCACGCTGCCGCTCCGAGCAAACAATCTGCAGGAGACCGGCGGCAAAGTCAAGGTCTCGGAAGAAGACTGGGCAAAATACTATAATATCCCGGAGGAAGCGCTCGCTGAGATACCAAAGCAGGAAAAGAAACGACAGTATGCGATCCACGAGCTGATCAGGAGCGAAGAACTCTTCTGCAGAGATTTGTCCACATACATGGAGGCAGTGGGCTCGCCGCTTTTGCGCATGTCGCCTCCGGTGATTGCAAAGCAACAAGAATTTTACAATCTTTTATTTAAACCTATGGATGATGTACTCAAGCTCAACAGTGCACATCTCCTTGCCGAATTCAAAGAACGCCAAAAAACCCAGGGTCCGTTTGTGCAAAGCATCGCCGACATTATTCTGTCGTGGGTAAAACTAGCCAAGAATGCTGTCATTGCCTACGCGGAAACCTATAATATTGCTGAAAGGCGTCTGAAGCACGAAGTTGCAAGCAATGAGCGATTCAATATGTGGTTTCAACAAGTGTGCGGAAATCTGCGCTCCGTGAAAGGCTACTCTCACGAGCACTATTTCAATCGCATAATCCCCAGAATTGCACGTTATCACTTACAACTAGGTGCTATTCTGCATAATACACCAGATTCTCTTGATGAGCACGCCATTCTGAAACGAGCAATGGAAGAGTGCAGCCAGTTGACCGGTGCGTGCGACAGGAGGATCGAGATTGCGCAACGACAGATTGAGTTGGCAAACTTGAAGGAGCACATCATATTCAAAGAAGAAGCGTTCTCCATGAAGGTGTCTGAGCTTAACCTGGGCGACAGACATCGCAAGATTTTCAGACAAGGCAATGTGACAAGAAAGGGTGAGTACCGAATGGACTGGGTCGACACGCACGTTGTTCTACTGGATAACTACTTGATTCTTGCAAAAAAACGTAAGGGTGTGTACGGTGATAAACTCTTTGTCACAAAACCTCCCATTCCTTTGGATCTGTTGGTTGTGGAGCAAATCGACCATGAACCGGTTGCAAAGTCGAGTAAACTTGGTGTGGGAGCATTCACGTCCAACGTTGCCACCTCACCTGACAACTCGAGACGAACAAACTCTAAATCGGGTGACATTGGTGCAGCAACTCCAATCCGTCCGCCAACGCAAAACTCGTTCAGTTCGTCGTCGTCCACGCCCACAATCACAGCACTACAGCAGGATAATAAGGAACTCTTGTATCCATTCAAGCTCAAGCACTTGGGAATAAATGGAGCAACATATACTTTGTTTTCTCGTTCAAGACAAGACCGTGACGTGTGGGCAGATAACATCATTGCCGCAAAGCGCGAGTGGTCTCAGAATGCATACCTCAAAAACCTGGAGCCTTTCAGGCTCAAAGTTTTGAACAACACGGCGTTTGGGTACGGAGCAGGAGAAATCCCAAGGCTCCCTGTGTTTAGTTCGCAAGGAACAGCGCTCGACAGAGCGCTGGAACCCACTCGTGCTACTTCTTATTCACTACCGCTTATTAAATCCAAGGTTAACTGCGCATCGTCCTTTGTATTTGCGGACGGTGTGGAGTATACTCTGCTTGGTTTGGACGGGGGCATTTTCATATTTGATGGCTCCTCTCAGCAGTGGCGCAAAGCGCAGACAGATGTCACTCGCATCACAGTTATAGATGTTATTGTCGAATTCAATTTGCTATGCGTGCTTGCAGATAAGATGGTGGTGCATTACGGTCTGGATGCGGTACTGAGCCCGAGTGCTTCGAAGGACCGGGTGCAGGGCATGCGACTCAACAAAAACAACGATGTCGGATTTTTCAAGATTGCAAAGGTGAAGGACCGCTGTCTATTGTTTTACAAGCGACGCGATGGACTGAATTCGATTTTCAAGGTGCTTGAGCCTGTCAAGGAAAAGGGAAAGCAAACGAAGCGGTCGTTCATCACGTTGAAGCCGCAGGCGAGGGTGGCTTCCACCTCATACTTTCGCGAGGTTGACAAGTTCTACATCCCGACCGAGTCGTTTGGCATTTCCTTGTTCAACGTTTCCTTTGCGATACACTCCGCCCGAGGATTTGAGGTCATGTCACTCGATGTCAAGCAGCCAGTGTCCATTCCGCTGGTGGAATCGATTGGGCCAGCAGTTGCGGGGCCCATCAACAAGGCATTTGTCAACACTGGCAAAAAGATGAGTGGAGAGGCGTTTCGCAAGCGGCTGGAAGCGTCGCTGCCGGTGGGAGCCTTTCGACTTGAGGACTCGCGGCTGGTTCTTGTTTATGAGGAGTTTGCATTGTTCAGCGACAACCATGGGGAGATGCTGAACAATGCTGTTATTTATTTTATCTCCAAGATTGAGTCTGCTGCTGTGCAGTATCCCTTTTTGATCACCTTCTCTAGCGAGCTGGTGGAAATTCGGCGACTCGATCGGGACGGAGGGCCTGTCGTTCAGGTGATTGTTGGTAAGGATATCCGGTCGCTGGACCTGAAGGACGGGCAGATCAAGATTGCCATGGCCCATCCGGAGATCAACGACCGACAGCTGATTGTGGACCTGGTGACCAACAAGTTTAGGATGGAGGGCCAGTAGCCAACATGTAGCAGCCGAGACTTGAGTCACGTTAAAACAAAAATTAATTAATGAATATATGGGTACTGGAGTGCTGTCGAGACGCGCACGCTTTTGGACTGCATCAGGGGTGCGTGCGTGCGTGGATAAGGGGTGGAGAAGCAGGAGCGCTGGCCAGCGCTGGGCCAGTGCTTGCTGGCGCTTGCAAATACTTTTGGTCCATGCGCTAGGGCGAAAGCGTTCGCGGCCGGCTTTGGCGAACACGAAGCTCATCCCTGCCCCCTTGGCGCTGGTATACGGATGCTCGTGTCTGGGTGTCTCCACCCGCTGGTGTTTCATAGACGTAAGCTACATCCCTGAAGCGGTCGAGTCATTCCGTGCCGGGCCATTTTGGATCTGTTTTGGGACCATTTCAACGGAGCTTAGCCTTCTGCTTTGGGAAGGGTGAATTTTCTTTATGGAAGGTGCCACGTGGAGCTTGTCGCACTCATCAAACAGCGACAAGACTGCGGCTGCAGCAGCAAAAACACCGGTGAGCGGCACCAGACTGCGATTTTTTGGGCCGCTCTGCGGCACCGGGCACTGTGCTGGCTTTGCGCGGCGCGTTGCGGCTGCTCAGTGCGGTTTCTTAGCTGCTATAGCTTTGACACCTTGCAGCCCAGTTCCAAGATCGGATAAATCTCGCAGCGTATCTCGTGGCATCTCAACATTCCGTTAAGGTTGTGGGCGGAGAATGAACGTCCGGCTGGCCAGCTGGGCCCGTACGGTGCGCAGCTTGCCTCTGGCTAGCCTCTGGTTTGCTGTCTGGCTTGCGAGCTGTGCCCGTACGGATCGCGCAGCCCGCCGCGCGCAGGGCCCGCGCTCACTAAGCTTGGATCAAGCTGTCGCTTTGATTGCAATATCGTGATTGCATGACACGCCATGCAACGTGTTGCAAGATGTGCCAGCGTCACAAAAGGTTTGGCTGTCATCTGGCGGATCACAAGCGCCGGCGCAGTCGGTGCGCGGCCAGCGGCACTGCCGACAGCACCGACTGCGAAAGCAGCGACTGCCAGCGCACAGACTGCGCTCCGACGTGAGCGCCGGCGGCCAGAGCGCTGGCCGGATCGCAGCGAACGCGACAAATATAGCTGCAGCTAGCAGCCGGCCCAAATAGTAAATCTAAGAGCAAAAAAAAAAAAGCCCGCTGATGGCGCCAAATAACTTACCCAACCGGGAAAGTATCAGACCAAAAGCAATTTCCAAGGGTGAACTGAAAAAAAATCACTATATATAAACGCGTGTGCCCAGGCCGGCGCTCGTTGAGTCTCATTTCTCGCACACAACACTCAAAGCAACAATGAAAGCTGTCATCCTGTCTGGTGGATTCGGTACCCGTCTCAGACCCCTCACCCTGTCGACCCCCAAGCCGCTCGTGGAGTTTGGCAACAAGCCCATCATTGGCATTCAGATCGAGGCCCTCGTCGAGGCCGGCGTCACCGACATTGTGCTCGCCGTCAACTACCGCCCCGAGGCCATGATGGCCGCGCTCAACCACTACAAGGAGAAGTTCAACATTAACATTGAATTCTCGGTGGAAACCGAGCCGCTCGGCACGGCGGGCCCGCTCAAGCTCGCCGAGAAGATTCTCACCAAGAACGACGAGCCGTTCTTTGTGCTGAACGCCGACGTCATTTGCGACTACCCGTTCAAGGAGCTCGCCAACTTTCACAAGTCGCACGGCGGCGAGGGCACCATCGTTGCGACCAAGGTCGAGGACCCGTCCAAGTTTGGCGTCATTGTGCACAGAAACAACTCGACGCAGATTGAGCGCTTCGTCGAGAAGCCCGTCGAGTTTGTCGGCAACAGAATCAACGCCGGCATTTACGTGCTCAACCCCACCGTCATTGACACGATCGAGCTCAGACCGACCTCCATTGAAAAGGAGACGTTCCCGCTGCTCGTCGCCAAGGGCTCGCTGCACTCGTTTGATCTCGACGGCTTCTGGGCCGACGTCGGTCAGCCAAAGGATTTCCTGGCTGGTTCCACGAAATTCCTCCAGCACCTCGCCAAGAAGTCCCCCGAGGTGCTCTGCGACCCCAAGGCCTCCTACGTCAACGGCGGCAACGTCATGGTCGACCCCACCGCCGTCATTGCCGACGACGCCAAGATTGGCCCCAACGTGGTCATTGGCCCCGGCGTCAAGGTCGGCTCCGGCGCGCGTCTCTCGCGCTGCGTCGTGCTCAAAAACTCCGTCATTGCCCCACACGCCTTTGTCAAGTCCTCCATCGTCGGCTGGAACTGCAGAGTCGGCCAGTGGGCCAGAATCGAAAACACCTCCGTGCTCGGCGACGACGTCGAGGTCAAGGACGAGGTCTACGTCAACGGCGGCAGAGTCTTGCCCCACAAGACCATCGCCGGCAACATCGAGAAGCCAGAGATTGTCATGTAAGCGCGCTCGCCAGCAGCAAAACAGTGGAATTTATATCGGTACCTATGCATTTTTAACATAATAATACAACACGGATTCTCATTGATTGGTACCTAGCATTTTTAGTACAACACGGATTCTCATATATAAGTACCTCAGCAACATGCAACACGGATTCTCATATAAGTACCTATGCATTTTTAATACAACACGATTCGCATTGCCTTTTGCGTCCGCTGTGGATGCGTCTGCTGTGGAGGCTATTCAGCTGCCACACGCCGCATGCAAAGATTGTCCAGCAGATTGTCTCTAGCCTCAATTGAAGACACTCTTTTTGTAATAAAAGCTCGCTGTCTTTGAATAAAGCTTCCAATGGGATCCTATGAACCTGAACGACAAGGCCAAGAAGCTGCTCGAACCGTCTGAGACGGACGGATCGGAGTACAGCCCGATCGGCTTTGGTGAATTTGGCGACTACTTCAAAAACAAGGCCATCAAGCAGCAAAACCAGGCCAGCGAGGCTGCGACTGTCAAGACAAGCATCTTCAAAGGCTGCATTGTCTACGTCAACGGATACACCAAACCCCCTTTGATTGAGATCAAACAGCTCGTCCTGGAAAACGGCGGCATTTTCATTCACTACCTCGGTGGCAAGACATTTTGCACCCACATTGTTTGCTCAAACTTAACCACCAGAAAGGCCGCAGACTATGCAAAGTACCGAATCGTTAAACCCGAGTGGGTTGTCGACTCCGTGGCTAAGGGCCACATTGTTCCCTGGGCAAACTATCGCGTCACGGCACAAGGTGTCAAGTCGCCCAGTAAACTGAAATTCAAAATCAAGCAACCGCCAAGGGAGCGTCTCGCCGACGCGGAGAATGAGGCAAGCGGGGCCTCAGATAATGCCTCACAAAATGACAATTCTACTTACTCTACGGTTCAGCGTCTTAGCGACAGCGAAAGCCAAACTACAAGCAGCAATAATAACGCCATCTCTCCCTCCAGAGAAAGTGGGCCTGATCCGTATACAACAAACGTGCCGGAGCCCAATGCCCAGAACGAAGAGGATATCTTGGACGACTCTGCACCCGCCCTCGTCGAAGCCGAAACGAACACTCAGGAGAATGTCGACGATAGTCAGGACTTTGTGAATGAACAGCAACACGATCTCGATATCAACAAGCAGCCTAAAAACCTCCTCACGCTCCACACATTGCATCCGGACTTTATTGAGACTTTTTACAGCAACTCTCGGCTGCACCATTTGAGCACTTGGAAGTCGGATCTCAAGTTCAAGTTTCAGAAGGCTGCAAGCGAGATAAACAAAACCAATACCAGCCCAGACGTGCAACGACGACAAAAGGTTATTATGCACGTGGACTTTGATTCATTTTTTGTGTCTGTTTCGCTTCTCAAGCGGTCCGATCTGGAAAGAAAACCAGTGTGTGTGAGTGCTTCCAGCAGTGGAAATGCCGAAATTGCTTCCTGCAACTATATTGCACGACAGTTTGGTGTGAAAAATGGCATGTGGATGACGCGCGCCAGAAAATTGTGCCCCGAGCTGGAGGTTCTGCCCTACGACTTTGCTGCCTACGAGAGGGCCAGCAATTGCCTATTTGAAGTGCTGGTGGATCTCAAGCCTCTGGCTCTATTCCCAGTCTCCATCGACGAGGCACTAGTGGATGTGACGAATCTCGTGCAAAGTCCAAGCGAGATTCAAGACCTCATGATATCCATTCGCCACAGAGTCATGGCGAGTGCATTGATCGACGTTAGTGTGGGTGCTGGCTGCAACGTTCTCATGGCAAAACTAGCTCTCCGCAAAGCGAAACCCAACGGTCAGTTTTATGTGAAGCCTGAAGATAACATTGCGCTGCTAGATCAAACGCCAATCAACTCGCTGCCTGGTATAGGCAACAATATTGCCGGCAAGCTCGCTGAGAACCACTGCGACAAAATTGCCACGATCCGCGCAAAGGGCGCCTTTGAGGTTGGCCAGTGGGTTGGAACAAAAACGGGCGAAAAGCTATTTCAGTACTCTAATGGCGAGGACGACACGCCCATTGATCAAATACCACCGCCAAAGAATGTTGGCATTGAGATCTCTTGGGGAATTCGGCTCAAAAACAACCACGAGGTAGCTGAGTTTATTCACAATATGAGTTCAGAGTTGTCGAAGCGACTAAAGAAGCACAACGTGAAGGGCTCACAGCTGGTTGTGAAAATTTACCAGCGACGCAGCGACGCACCAATTGACCCACCAAAGTTTTTGGGCCACGGCCTGTGTGACATTCATTCCAAAACATCATTGATAACCCACACAAATGAAACAGCAGTCATTGCCGCTACCGCCAGAGGTGTTGTCAGGGGAATGAACTGCCCGCCGCTAGACTTGAGAGGTCTTGGGCTGCAGATGCGGTTAGGAGAGTCTGATGGTCAGCAGGATGTCCTCAACATGAAGAGTAAGCCTGGACCCGGGACAACCTTGACTGGCAAAATGCCAGCACGAAAAGAAGAGCTTCTCGACACAAAAAAGAGGCGATGGGAAGAAACCGCACCATCAAGTACAAGGACAGCGGCGGACGAGATTTTCAAAAAAAGGCAAAGAGCAACGTTTGATCGTCGCATATTGGACGAGCTTCCAGAAGACATAAGAAAAGAAGTCATTGAAGAGTTCAACATTACGCAGTCACAAGAAAAATCTCAGAAAAAAAAGACGTGGGAGCCTAAGCACCAGGTGTTTGAGTTGTTTGGCCAAACAACAATGCCAGCCATCAAGACAACTGTTCAGGACTGGATATTTGAAAGCGCCCTGTGCGGACCCAATAAAAAGGATGTCTCAAGCCTGCTCATGTACATTAGAAAAACCGTTGCGAGGGGAAATCCAATGCTGTGCTTGGATCTGCAAAGGTGGATGGATTTCTTATTAAGCTCCATCGACTCTGTGCACGACGACTGGAGAATGCTTCAGGCGCGTTTAAACGAGGTTATGGACAGATTGTAGGCTTACATTCCGTTGCTTTTGCTGTGCCGCTCAACACTGTCGGGGGTACTGTTTGGTTGGGCGTGGCCTACCGTCGAGGTCTGCCTGGCGCGTTTGAATTCCGCACGTTCACAAACTCTGGATTGCGCCATACATTGAGCTAGGGCAGCTGGCTGCCAATATAGCCGCCGCCGTGTGAAGCGCTGCCATACAAACGTACAAGAAATATCTAAATACATCTCACTCTTTGTGCCCTGGCTGTGTCATGTGCTGTCAGTTTGGAGCTATCCTCCGCTTTTACAGAGAGCCCAGCCCCCTTTTTGGAGACTGCGATCGATTACCCCAGAAATGTCGTTGAGTTGAGGACGGGGCTTGAGGCAATTGGCGGGCGATGCGGATATCGGTAAGCACTTGCGCTAGCCGGCGCGTTCCCACAACAACAGCAATCCGGAGCAACGGATGTCGTTCAATGGACATACACGGGTGCTCAATTGGAGTCCGTCGAGTTCTACCAAGGCCAAGCGTTAGTCTCGAGCAGTGCTGCCCGCGCGAGCCTCGTCGGATTACTGTGGCGCGCGCGATTGTGGGCCACCAAGACGTTGCAAGAGGGGAAGCCGTGCAGAGATGGGCACGGGATCACCTTGGACGAATGCCGTTAACGGCACTGTCTCCGCTTGGGAAAAAAAAATAGCGAGAAAATAATAGAAAGGACCAGTGTTTTTGCAAATGCAAACTTGCTGTGGAAGCTTTTCGAAGGTTGCGCGGTAGCGTCTTTCCCGCACAAATCGCTACCGCGCACGCCAATTACTCAGCAGCCACGACGCCGCAACGGTACTGTCAAAAAAATTTAAGCTCTCGCAGCGCATTTCCCGCATATGTCACATGTGACCAGGGCATCGGTTCCCCGAAACGCCATTTTTTCACCACCAGGCATCACGGACAATACCGAGTGATGTCACTGTTACCCACAGGGTTTGAAAAATGCTCCCCAAAAAAAAAACTATATAAAGACCCCGACGCCCGTGCGTGCATTTTTAGAGAAACTTTTAGCAAACTTTTCAAACTTCATTTGCACCTGTAGAAACCAAACAACGCCGATCCTCTGAAGTTTCCGAAATCGCACAACACCGTCCTGTAAATTCGAATCACCTCGTCGAATCACTCCACCCATATTGAATGCAACAAAACGAGCACACCGTCTCCATAAACAGTCTCCCATACGAAATCCTTAGTCAGATCTTGCATCATGTTGTATCGCCATCCACCGAGCCCGAGTCGTACTTTGAGCAGCGGGCCAAGTTTGCCCGGCTGCTGACCGTCTCGAAGCACTTTTACCTGGCGGCCGTGCCCGCCCTCTACCGCCATGCCTCCTTTTCGCATCCGCACTCGTTTGCCAAGTTTCTGGCGTCGATCGAGCAGACCGGCTACGGCCGGCTGGTGCGGGCCGTCGACTTCTCGTCCTTCACGTCTGTGGGGCTGGGGCGAACGGCGCGCATGAACCAGGAGATCCAGATGGTCACCTCGAGCAGCATTCTCAAGATGCTCACGCTCTGCCCGACGCTCGTCGAGTTCACGGCCTGCGAGTCGATCGAGGACGACATTTCCGCCGCGGTCATTGACCACCTGCTGCAGTCGCGGGTGGAGGCGCTCGACTTTTGCGGCTGCACGTCGGCCAGGTTCCGGGAGGCCGTGCTCGGCTCCGGGCTCGTGGCGGGGGACTACCCGCTGCCCTTCCTCAAGCGGCTCGGTCTGCATGGCTGCGCGACGCTCCCCGCGGTGGCGCTCGACATTGCGCTGCGCAAGCTGACGGGCGTGACGCACCTGGACCTCACGCACACGCTCGCGAGCGGCCGTGAGCTGCTGAATCTGGCGTCGTCGGCTCCGCTGCAGCGGCTGTCGCTCGCCAAGTGCGTGCGTCTGGACTCGTACGCCGTGCTCACATTTTTCTCGCGGCACCCGGCGGCGCGCCACCTCGAGTGGGTGAGCCTCATGGTGGAGGCCTCCAAGCCGTCGCCGATTGCGCGCGACGATCTGCGCATCATTTACAAGTACCTGCAGGGGCTCGCGCACATTGATCTGTGCGGGCAGCCCGTGTCGGCGTCCGACCTGCCGTACTTTGCGTCGCCGTACCTAAAGTCGCTCTCGGTCGCCTACTCGGACCTCCCCGTGCTGGACCTGATGGCGTGCGTGTCGCGCTCGCACAACCTGGCGCACCTGGATGTGTCTGGCAACCCGTCGATCGACATGTGGTCGCTGCCGGACCTGCTCAACTGCTCGGCGTCGCTGCGCACGGTCGAGCTCTCGGGCGACCGCATCGCGTCGTTTGAGCGCAACGCGTGCCGCTCGTGGAGGGTCGTCAAGACCGGCGGCTCGCGCAGCTTCATTGTGCGCGACGACAGCGCCGGCGCTGTGGACGCACCGGCGTCGTTTGCCAACGGCCAGCTGATGACTCCTCCCGCGTCTCCGGAGGCCAAGCCGGCCGCGTTCTCCTTCTCCAAGTTTGCCCAGGAGCGGATCGAGCGCTCGCGCAGCCGCAGCCGGTCGCCAGATGCCTCGTCCTTCTCGACGCAGCTCAGCAGCCAGCCCAGGTTCTGCGCAGCCGACTTTGGCCACGCGTCGCGCAAGATTGCCGTCAACACCATTGGCCTCGGCGGCTTCACCACTCGCGGCGCCGCGGCGGAGCGCGGCCTGTATTTATACTATGCATTCCGCAAGTGAGCTTGTGCTATTTATTGTAATGATTTTAATGAAGCGTTGATTTTGTTATTAATGTAATGTATCTTGTGCTATTTATCTTCGTCAACGTCCATGCTGTCGGGACTCGCGTCCTGGAGCTGGTACTCCTGCAACTGCTGCTCGTACCGCTCGTACTCGGCCAGCTCGAGCTCGTCGCTGGCGACGGCGGGATCGTCGCTGAGATGGACCTCGTGGTGGACAGCCGCGAGCTCGGCCGCCAGCCGGCGTTCTGTTTCGCGGAAGTACGCTTCCAGCTGGCGCGCTTCGTCGTCCGTCAGCAGGTTGCGCGCCGAGCGCGACGCGGCCTCGCGGCGCTCTTTGGCAAGCTGCTGCTGCTGGCCGCGCAGCTTTGCGCGCATGCCCAGGGTGTCCGCGGTGCGCCGAGGCACTCTGTGCCTAGCGGGTGCTTCTCTGTCACTGGAGCTCAGAAACGACGACATGCTTCATGGCAGCGCGGGGCAGGCGCGGGGCAGGATCGGGTCAAGCGCGATGCGTGCAAAGTGGCCGTGATCGGGCTAGGCTAATGCAGTTTGGTGGCCGCTGGCAACGGTGGGCTTTGATCTGAACGCTGGCTGGCCAGTCGGCCAGTCAGGGTTGCGTGCACGTGGTCCGGCCGCTCGTGACATGATGAGCGCAAGGGCCAGGCGCATTGCGAAAATGTTGTGATTGGCCGGTGGCACAGCTGGTCAATTGCGCGGTTCACTGCAAAAACTCTGTCAATTGCACAAGTTTGCCTGCCCAACGTTGTCAATTGCAGACGTTTGCCAGCTCAACGTTGTCAATTGCAAAAGTTTGTCAACCCAACGTTGCTTCCAGCCGACGTTGCTTTCCAGCCACGTTCTGGCCGCGGCAGCAGTAACCTGCTCGTGCGCTCGCACCGGCACTGGCACGGGTACTGACGCTCGCCCTGGCGCTCGCACTGGCACGGGCACTGGCGCTCGCACCGGTACTCGCAAACGCCAGTCAGCTCGCAAATCGCCGCATCGCCCCTGCCGCCCCCGCTGGCCTATAAAAGCCGCCCCACCCAACGCTGCTCCCCAACTTCTCCTTCCACCAACCACACGCAAACAATGCCAGTTAACTACGGTGATCTCGACGCTCCCTCCCGCAAGCTCCTCAGCGATGACTTCTACCACACCGCCAGCGCCGTCCTGGACGTGAAGACCGTCACCCCGTCCGGCGTGACGTTCCGCACCAAGGGCAAGGCCACCAACTCCAACGCCGTCTCCGGCTCGGTCGAGGCCAAGTTCGCCGACAAGAACCTCGCCATCACGCAGACCTGGGCCACCGACAACTTGCTCTCCAACAAGATTGAGCTCAAGAACGCCTTCACCAGCGGCCTCAACCTCAACCTCTCGACCGGCTTCCAGCCATCGTCCGCCGCCAAGACCGCCAAGATTGACGTGACCTTCCTCCAGCCATCGTTCAACTCGCGCGTCTTTGTCGACCCGCTTAAGGCCTCCGTTCTCGGAGACATTGTCGTCGCCGTGCCCTCTGTCCCCGCCCTCGTCCTCGGCGGTGAGGCCGGCTACGACGTTGGCAAGGCCGCCGTCACCAAGTACTCGCTCGGCGCCGGCTACTCCGACGCAGCCTTCTCCGCCGCGCTCACCGCGTCCAACAACCTCTCCGTCATCGCCGCCGGCTACTACCACAAGGTCTCCGCTGCCACCGAGGTCGGCGCAAAGGCCTCCTGGGACACAAAGTCCTCCCTCCAGGTCGCCGTCGAGGTCGGTGCCAAGCAGAAGCTCGACGCCGGTGCCTTCGTCAAGGGCAAGGTCAACTCCCAGGGCATTGCCGCCGTCTCGTACTCCCAGCTCCTCAGACCAGGCGTTACCCTCGGTCTCGGTGCCTCCTTTGACACTCTCAGATTCAACGAGCCTGTCCACAAGGCTGGCCTCTCGCTTACCTTCAACGCCTAGGCCGTTCGCTGACGCCTTGGCCTGTCTATAGTAATAAATGACGTGTACGTTACTTTGTTAATTTGTAAACTACTTGAATTAGCTTATTTGTAAACTACTTGAAGTAGCTTGTTAATTTGTAAACTATTGAAGTAGCTTGTTAATTTGTAAACTACTTCAATTTGCTTAATTTGTAAACTATTGAGCTAGCTTGTTAATTTGTAAACTACTCGAACCAGCTTGTTATTTTGTAAACTACTTGCATACCCGCGGCGAATGCACCAGCGAGTTTGTAACCTACGTGCATACCCGCGGCGAATGCACCAGCGTGTTTGCAAACTACCTGTCGCAGATGAACCAAAGTTGGCGGCTGTTCTCAGAACCAGCCTGCAAAAAGCTCGCAGCTGTTCTAGAGCAATGTTGCGCGAGCCTTCGGCTTCGAGCAGGTTCTTAAACTTTCCTGTTTGGGCCACCACTACATCGCCCACGCTCGCTACCGACCTACACCGACCGGCGCAAAACACTCGCTTTCTTCTCCAGCACATACACCATGCTCTCCTGCGCGCGCAGCTCCTCGTCCAGAGCCAGCTTGTGCACCTTCAGCTGCGGATGCGTGTCGTTCAGCCGCCGAATGTTCGCATACAGCGTCTGCAACTTGCCCTCCATTTCAGCAAGCTTCTCCAGCTTCATCTTGTGCTCGCAAACGCTCTCCTGCAGCCGCAGCGTCTTCTCCAAAACTACCTCGGGATCGCTGCTCGGCGCCCCAGCAGTCGGCTCATCTAGTGTCATCTATTATCTATATCGGTATGTTTGGTTGGTACCGACCCCCAAGTGTCATTGGTGGGCCAAATCTACAACCACAGTGGTGCTAAACACCACAGGCCGTTTGCTCGGAAAAACTTGGTTCTTCCAAAAGACTACTTCTCAATCAGGAAGGTGCTCGCTGACGTCATGCTCCTCTCCGTCTCCTGCTCCCCGCGCATATCCGCCCGTGCTCCTCCAGCTCCTCGCGCAGCTCCTGCTCAAGAATCTGTATCTCAAGTTCAGTTTGCCGCGACTCCATTAGTAACACCCTCAGGCTTTTGCTCCCCGAGCCGCTCTCCATTGCACGCGCAAGGTCCTGCCTCAGCCGCTTCCGCACCTGTATCTCATGTTTCAAGCGCTCAACGGTCTGCCGGTGCACGACCTCTGCAAACGGGTACATCATTTTTTCGGCCATACTATTCAATAAATTAACTGGGCTACTTTATATGGATCCTTATTTGCGGTCGCATCGATGCCCACTCCAAGCGCGTGTCTGTGGTTCCATCTGCGTCAACGCTACCACACCCAAACTTGGTACACTTACCAAATGACACATCCTCCCTTCTTTTGCTGGGCGGCAGCAGCTTCTCGAGCATTCAGAATGGCCTTTAACTTTTTGAGTTCTTCAATGATCCCGGCAATTTCCTCTCTCAAGAGCTCGATTTTCTTCATGTGCGCCGGTCGAAGCTCAACCTTCATTGTAGCCAGCTGCGAAACGACTTTGGTCATCTCAATGTTTTTCTGCTCCAGAATCTCGTGGTACCGTCGGTAGTTGATCTCCACATGATCGGGCTGGGCTGGATGCTGTTTTTTATGAGCCATACTGATTTACCAGCTCTGGTGCATTCGGCTGGTCAAAACGCATCTTTATAGCTTTTGAGTAGCATGGGCACAGAAGCGTGAGATTGATTCCGTGCATTATGCGTCAGTCACAGCTGTAGCAATATGCGCGCTCTGCGCTGGACCTCACCCTGCGCTTGAGCTCTTTCTTGCATGGAGATAAAAATTCTTGCCGAGATAGGAAAGACCAAGCCTGCTCAACAGATACGGGGAGGTGCATACGTGCAAATAGAGGCGTCATTTGATTATGCGTGCTTCCGCGCGATGGGGAGCGGCGATTTGAGGCACGTTACAAGTATCAACCAATGAAATCAGCTGCAACGATTTGCGAAACAGAGAAAAATAATTGCCATTTGGACTTTATATAATTGCATATCCATTAACTTTGTACATTTCTATAGCTTGTGTCGGGAAATGAACTGAGACCCGCTGTCGAGCCTGCAGACCCTTGCCGCCTTCAAACATCACCGCGCCCGGCCACGAAAATGGCCCTCTAGCCATCGAAGATAGTCTTCAATTTCGGCCATCTCTCTCTCCACTTGGAGAAGGCGCTCCTCCAGCTGTTTGCTCCGGGGCGAAGTGCTACCGCCATTATCGCGGGCTTCCTTGATGAGTTTCTTGAGCTGCTTCTGTTGTATGCAGGCCAGGTCGTATCGGTGCATATACTTTTGCAACTCTCGTGGGAGATTGTCAAAAGGGGTCGGCATTGCGAAGCGTTGGCGAGCCAGACCGTCCATCTACACAATGCTCAATATATCTACAAAAAATCATGTCCCCACTGTGCGGTTTGCCAGGAATCTGACCTCGTGTGCGATTGCTCAAACCCAACTACCACTGCATAAGAGAGTCCTCAAAATCCTGGACGCTCATGTGATTAGACCACATATCGCAGATAGGAAGGAAGCCAATGCACGATCCGGGCCTCAAATCACGGATAGCCTTTGCCATGTGGCAGATCTAGACGGAAGAGTTGATAGGATTTTCAGATACCTTTGTAGAAACAGTCTTCATTTTATTGCACTGAGCAGCGTCAGTTGCTGACTCCAAAAATCGCTAGGGAAGTGATTCACATTCAAATCACGCAGCAACCGCACCTGGCAGTACATGGAGCTGACGCTGGCGAGAGAACTTTGCTGCCGGTATCGTCCCAAACAACGGCCTCAAATCAAAAAGAAAGTGTAAACATCTGTGTACGGATCTAGCCTGCAACTACATTGCCCAACAATGATGCGATTCTTCTTGGCACTACAGGATTGAAATTCGGAATGCGCGTCCTAATGATGCACTATATTGTAAGGAGGATCACAGCATTGAACAAGCAATAAAGAATGCCAAATTGAGCGCAGCTCATTTGTAACTCACATAGTAAAGAAAACACACCGAGCCTGCAATGAAGGTGGTTGAAAACCACGAGTACTTTGCATTTTCATTCTTTTCATAATTTTCGCGGGCTTCTTGCTCATCTTTTTGCACGTGTCTCTGGTGACGGTGCATCTGAAAAATCTCTTGCTGGCGGAGATGCGCGTCGAAATCAAAGTGAGGAACGTCGTGATCAGACCCAGATCTTGGCTTCGGGCTCAGTGGGTGATCCTCGGGCACCCTAGATTTGTAGAATGTAGACGACGCCTGTGTTCGGGCATACCTTGTGGTTCTTGTCGTGCGCGAGTGACCCGAGTGTCGTCGCGCGTCTCTTGTTGAAGACGTGAAGCTACTTTGTGAGAGCGTGCCGTCGTAGATGCGTCGCTTTTCGTCGTCGGACAGAACCTCGTAGGCGTCTTTTACTTTCTGAAACTTCTTCTTGGCGTCTCGCTGCTCAGTTTGAGACTTGGAGCGGTTTCTATCGGGATGCAAAACTTTGGACAGCTCGTAAAACTTGGCCTTGATCTGCTTGACCGAAGCGCCTCTGGCGATTCCAAGTGTTTGGTAGTGGTTGTAGCGGCGCTGCCGCACCGAGATATTCGAGTATCTTGCCAGTCTATGGTGGGTCCACATGTACATGATATGGCCGCGGGTGAGTGGCCTCAATGATTCATTCAGTTTTATTTGCCAAGGTTCCAAATTTTACCAGCAGCGAGCATGCGTTTCCAACGAGAACTCACGAATCGCTTGAATGCAAAAATAACTATAGTTACAAAAGTGACTGGGAAAGCAACGGCTCTCTAAAGCTTCCAAGAGCAAGCAAGCAATCTTTTGGCCGGTTTGCCTGTTTGTGAAGGGTAAAAGTGCTCGGGCGAGTTGATCCGATAAGGAAATACTGGGCTGGGATAGAGCTAGGGTCGGCCAGCGGGGAAACCACAGGAGCGATTATTCAAACTGCAGCAGAATTTTATTTGCTATTTTAACCTAGTCTCAATTCTTCACCAACAGCTGGCCGACCAACTCCTCAAGACTCGCCGTCATCAGCTGCACAGTGTCCCCCAACGCAGATACCTGGAGGCCCTTCACTTTGGGGTCCACCAGCACTGAGTTCCAGCCCGCGAGCAGCGCTCCTTTGAAGTCCTCCTCCAGGGAGTCGCCGACGTGGCAGCATTCCAACGCTTTCAGTCCATATGCGTTTTTTGCGCCGTTGAAGGCTGCGGGCGAGGGCTTTATGAGCTCTGTTGTGTATGACAAAAACACGCTGTCGAAGTAATTTGCGATATCGAGCTCCTTCAGCACATTCTTGAAGTGTGGATCCCCATTTGAGAGCACAGCTAGCGACACATTGGGATGGTCATTTTGGAGATAGGTCAACAAGTCTCTAGCTCCCGGCAGCAGGCTGTATGCGCGCCCAGAACCGAACTGTTCAATGAGCTCCGTGGCCATTGCGTCTGAGATGTCGTGGTCGGGGAAGGCATTGGTCACGGCCCTATGCCACCATTCATCGACAGTCAGTCCCTGTGCTTTTCCATAGTTTGGAAATGCCGAGTTGAGTTTCTTGATGCTGGCCTTGCAGTTAGCCTCCATGGTGTCCTCCGGCACCTGGATGTTGAACTTTCTAGCTATTTGCAGGTACTGTACATGCACGGCCGGCTTCGGAGCAAACAAGGTCCCGAACGCATCAAATGTCACCAGCCGGATTCTGTTCATCTGGTGTTGCTCGGTGGTAATTTTTGGCTCTCCATGGCGATCCCCGCACCCCCACCAAGCGGCAACCCAGCACAACGGCCATGCGTTGAAGCAAAGGCCAGGGACAGTAGTGAGAACATTGTGTATTTAGCTACAGCCAACCAGTTGGTGGTAAGATACATTACTGAGGTACAAAACCCACTACATTGCAAATTGTTGCGCCGATCTGTGCAAAGTGCTACTCGAGCTCCACCAGCTCGCCCACGACATCGTACTTCATCTTGAAGTGCTCATACCAGTCGTCCAGCGCCTTTCGCTCGTCGGCGGTCAGGTCGGCCAACGTGTCGATAGGCTGGTCAATGTCGGTCAGCATGTCTTCGTCAAAAGAGTTCTTTGACAGTCCGCGCGATGCGTCACGGCCGGCAAAGTTGGCGTACGGGCCACCGGGGCCGTAGAAGCTCTTGCCGCGGGTGACATCGAAGACCGTGTTCTTGATGGACAGGAGCACCCTGGGGTCGTCGTTTCCGTTGTACTTGTAGAGCGATTTGGGTGTAAATGTTGTGAACAGCATGGGCTCGGGCTGCTTTGCGGGCGCGGCCTGGCCCGAGGGCACAAACAGCCGGTAGAAGACAATAGCGGCGATAGCCAGGACGAGCGCAGTAACAGACCAGTCAATTGATTCGAGCATTGCGTAGCAGGGCAGTAGCAAAAACCATCCACATGACACCATCCAGATTCGCCTCTCACGTGATGCGACGGGATGCCGGTGGCCGCCGTTGAGCGCGATCGCCTGCTTTCGGCAGCCGCTCGGCTGCTGCCAGACGGCCGTGTGCCCTTGGCGTGCGATGGCGCTCGCGCGCGCAGCCGCTGGCCGTCAAAGCGCGCGTCCGTCGGCTCCACGGTTGCTCCAGCCCTGGCGCACCCCGTGCCAAATATCGGAAAAGCCTGAGCATCGTCCATCCATCGACCGCCCTACCAGGTGAGAGCGCACGCATTCTGAGACTTCCCATTTGTTCGTTGAGATTGCTTTTCGCTGCTAGAGCTGCGCAGATTGATACAAACGCCTGCCATGAGCTACGACGACAGGCCCATCTTTGACTGGTCGCCAAGCGACAGCGTGCTGAGCAAGCTTCCGCAGCACCACACCCTGCTCCATCCGCATGACAGGCCCGAGCTGGTGACGTGCGGGTTCGAGGCCTGCGACGACGTGACCTTGTTGCAAACGGCGGACGCCGGCGACGCGGGCGAGAAGAGCCGCTGCTTCCACTTTCCGCATTACAACAGACGGCCCGAGGCCGACGTTGTCACCCGGCTCAGCCTGCTAGGGCTGGACGACGTGGCGCTCCAGTACTTTGACTCCACCGTGTACCGCGGCGATCTCGACTGCCTGGTGGAGGAGGAGTGGCTGAACGACAGTGTCATTTCCTTTGCCTACGAGCTGCTCGAGCACACGTCGGACGCGCTGCTGCGCGACGACGACGCCGAAAGCGAGAGCTCCAGCCGGCTGTCGCGCGGGCTGAAGCGGCTCGGCAGGTCCAGAACGCTCCGCCGGGCGCTGCGACGCGGCTCGCTCTGGAAGCCCTCGTCGCGACCGTCGTCGCGGCCCTCCTCGCGGCCGTCGTCGGCGTCGACAAGCCCGGCGCGCGCGCCCCCGAGCGAGGCAGCCTCCGACACGGAGGACGCCAAGGACGGCGACGTCGACGACGACATTGTGCTGTTTCGCCCGTCGATGGTCTTTCTGCTCCTCTTCACAGAAAAGGTGCAGACGCTGAAGGGCACCCTGCCGCAGCTCGACACGGCGAGCTACGGCTTTTTCCCCCTCAACGACAACAACGACCCGCAGGACGTGGGCGGCGGCCTGCACTGGTCGCTGCTCGTGGTGGACTTTCTGACGGGCAATGCGTACCACTTTGACACCCTCGCCGGGTGCAACATCTCTGTCGCCGAGCAGGCCACCCAGAAGCTTTCGGAATACATGCATGCGCCGCTGACGCTGACAGACATTGAGACACCCCAGCAACTAAACATGAGCGACTGCGGCATTCTCGTCTGCGAGCTCACATGGTACCTGTGGCAGCGCATCAGGCGCTTCCAGGACGCGCCCTCGGAGGAGGATCCAGCAGAACTTGACTGGCATCTCGATCACGTAGCATTTTGTGCATCTGCTGGACGAACCTTTCTATATACTACCATTTGCAGGCTGGTTCAGGACAGCAAAGAATCTTCATAAATATTATCATTATTATACCACTATACACGACAATTGGAGATTTGGAATACAATAATATCAGTAGCCTTAGCAGCAGTCAACTCGTCCATAACACCGGCAATCTTGGATGCCTCGACCATCACAGACACGGCACACCAGCCCTCCTCCTGCAGCTCGGTGATGGTTGGGGCTCTCCGGCCCGGAGTGACCTTGAGCAGCTCGGAAAGTGTCTCTTTCGGGGCATTGTATGTGCAAAGAACATATTTCTGCGCAGCCAACACTCCTTTGATGCGCTCAATGATAACGTTGTATGTTTCCGGGTGCGATGGCTTCCTCGAGCCAATAAGGTGGGCCGAGGTGGACAGCAGCGTGTCAATTGGTTGCAGTCCAGCAGCACGCATGGTTTCGCCCGACTCCACGAGGTCGACAATAGCGTCCGCAACACCCAATGCAACAGCAGCCTCCACAGAGCCACCGACATACTTGACCTTTGTGCTGAGCTCCTCTCCAACCTGCTTGCCCTCAAGCTTTCTAAAATAGTCTCCAACCAGCTTTGGAAAAGAGGTAACAATGTTTTTGCCAACCAGCTGCTTCGACTCGCTGATAGCTCCCGCAGCAGGAACTTGAACCTGCAGCTTGCACTTGCCAAAGTTCAGATCCAACAAGGAGTCAACCTGCTGCTGAGACTCTGCAACCTCGTCGATGCCGGTGATTCCAAGCGAACAATTACCCTCGCCAACAAAACGGGGAATGTCGGCAGCTGGAAGGAACACCAACGCAACTGGCATGTTTGTAGAAATGGCAATATCTAACCTGTGGGATCGGTTGAATTGGATATCGGCGCCCTTGAGAAGAGCCATAGCCTTCTCATTCAGACGGCCTTTCTTTGGCACGGCAAACAAAAGTTTATCCTGTAGATGGTTAACGAGATCCATTTCTCTGGTCTATATGATGCTCTGAGTGTTCTAAATGACTCAAACCGTATAGAAACTTGCAAACCCGGAGAATTTTAGTCACGTTTTCGCCGAAAAGTTCTCTCGGCGAATCTCCACGTGGGAACGAACGGCCAGCAGTAAGGAAACAACACGCGTGTGTAGTTCCGTGGCGCTGCTATTGAAATGTAGTACTTGAGAAAATTACATTCGTTGGAATCATTTGATATTTTGGCTATTTGTCTCTTATATAATCTCGGCGTTCCGCGATGAAGCGCTGCAACAGATGACATACTATAAAACTCGGTGGCCGCGTTCAAATATGAGAATTGCAAGATGCGTCACACCAGACGAGTTGAAACGTCATGTGAAACGCAGTAGCTTGCTAGTCTCAGTAGCCTGTTATTCTCTAGGCTGACAAGCAATTCTCCTCCAATCGCGAACCACTGCGTGCTCGTTTAATGGCACAGCCGCGTCACTGATGGCATCGCAAATCTCGCCCACACACACTCTCCCAACGAACTGGCAATGTGACTGCAACCCTAACAACCCTAACTACTCACCAATTATTCACATACACACTCAGCTCCATCAGCTTTCACCAGCCAAACTACACAACAACTCTATACAAAATGGATACTAAGACCCCAGTTAAACTCGCCAAAGTTATTAAGGTTCTCGGCCGCACCGGTTCCCGTGGTGGTGTCACTCAAGTTCGTGTTGAATTCATTGACGACGAATCCAGATCTATTGTCAGAAACGTCAAGGGTCCAGTCAGAGAGGACGATATCTTGTGTTTGATGGAGTCTGAGCGTGAGGCCAGAAGATTGAGGTAAATTTCAGAACTGACCAGTATGAAGGAGTCGGCTACAGTTTTTACCAATCAAAAGCCAGGTAATGAGCTAATGAAAACGGTGTATAAGAAAGTAAGGACGATGGAAAGCATTATATATTTAGGGATAATGAATTGACCCTTTCGATTATGTTGGCTAACGCTCAGTGAGTTGGCTATTGTTTGTCTTTTTATGTAGTTAGTGTTGGCGGCCGCGGTGAAGCGAGTCACGGTTTGGTGATGAGGTTGTTTTATTATAGGTTACATATATGGAATGGTAAACCGTAGTCATTAGCCATTGTTGGACGGGTAAAGCTGTCTGTAGGTTTACGATCCAGGTGGGGCACTATTATTAGGAAGCGCAGTGCTAGATTGAGTGTCCAGGGCACCATGCCTATCGATTTTCACAGGTGCTCAAGGCAAATCAAAATGCTCAAGCTGCGTCAGTGAAAATGAAGGTGTCTGCCACGGTGTTTGAGACACTATACAGCTCAACACACACATGCGCACTCTTCAAAGTATCGACACTACTCTGTCAGCCCCAGAGTCTGAGGTCAGATACAGTAATGTAAGCAATGCAGCACCAGTTGTGTTGTCAGCACACAATCTTCCCGATTGTCTAATTGGATATAAGCGGTACGAGCGTAGTTCCAATCGCAGCGTGGCAAAGTCCGGTAAGCGCCGCTGTTACCTCGTTTTCTCCTTCATCCAAAATCTCTGTAGCAAATCAGCATACCTCTGCAGCTCTTCAACACTCACCATCAGTCTGAAATCTGTCAGTAGCAAGAACTGAAGCTCCAAATGGTTCAGCTCCTCAACCGGCAAACCACCCACCTTTGCGTATCGTGAGTTCTTGTAGAAAACGTCAGAAAAAAACTTGGATGCAACAGTAACACCAGCGATAATTAAACGGTGTATATTGTACGAATCCATCACAAACAATTGTTGGCCGTTGGCATCGAACTCTCCGGCGTTGGCCCGCTGAGCTATGCGATCAAAGTACACCAACAGCGATACAAAAACCTCGTTTGTAGTTGGACAGTATTTGAGAATACGCGTCAAATAGTTATGCAAAGAAATGTTGGGGATATTTCTACCGTGAAACGCCAAGACGTTTGCTGTGAATTTGTGAGGAGGCTCTTCTGGGGCAGTTTGAGAATAGTGTTGCGGATGAAACTGGTCGTTGGCGTCGATAATTTTCTGCAGAAGAGCCGTAAGCATAAGAATTACCTCAGCGACGGGGTGTGTGGCAATATCCAAATGTTCTGAAACGACAGAGGGGGTGGCCTCCTGAATAATAGCCTCGTGGGCAGGCAAAAGTCGAGAAGCATCTGGTGCTAGAGTGTGCCCTGCGTCAGCCGCTAGATGATTGGCCGTGTCGGTGGTCGCTTCGTCTTTAGGAGAAACATCCATACGTTCGTCGGCGGCGGAGGGCGGCGCCTCCTGGGCTTTGGATTGCGCAGAGGTTGTGCTTCCAGCACTGGCCATTGTAACATTGGTTGTGGCCAGCGTTGGTCGCGGGAGAAATGATGAGGAGGATCTTCTAAGCAGCGATCCTCGCGGAGAGTTTTTGGCCGAGGACCGGGTGGAGGGGGGTTGCTGTGGTGCGGGGATTCGGGCTGTGTAGTATGGGAACTGGTTTGCAGATGATGTGGCTGGGATGGAACCCGAATGCTTTGGTGATGCTTGCGATTGGTTTTGGTGTTGCTGGGCCTGTGACGCTCCCTGGTTCTGGTCCTTTGGCAAGGCTGCCAACTTTGATGTCAGCAGCGATGTCCGGGGCCCACCAACAGAGCTTGTGCCAAAGCTGGTTGAGGGAGCGAAACTGGACGAGCCCATCGTGGAAGAGCCCAGTGAGCCCACCATGGCCGCACTGTTATTAGTGGAAATGCTACTGGGCCCGAATTGAGCCTGCTGCTGGGTGCCAGGCACATACTCGTTCGGCGTGTGGAAGGGAGCCGAGGCGAACTGGGCAGAGGAAGAGTGCGCACCAAACGAGGACGCGTTCACGGAGTGGAAAGAGCCAAACGAGTTTCCCACGGGAGGCTCAGCCGTGGGCGACTGCTGGACGTGAAACGTATTAGGGGAGTATCTGTATGGATTCACGGCCGACTTGTAGGAGGAAGACACGGAGCTCGGCTCGTTCGTGGAACCAGCAAAATGCGAAGTTGCCGACGTGGAGAAGTACGAGGACGTGGATCCCAGCATTGGCAGCCTCTGCGCCACAGAGTGCGACTGGTTGTTTTGCGAGGGCTGTAGATTCTGCGGCTGCTGCTGCTGCTGCTGCTGCTGCTGCTGGAGAGCCGAGTGTGAATAGGACGCCGAAGCAACGTTCGGGATTTGCACCGGCGGTCTGTAGAACTGCTGCTGCGGGTACGGGTACGATGTTTGCGCCTGCAACTGTGACGCAGCCTGCTCGGACGCAGATCTGTACATGTTTGGCTGGTCGCCAGTGCCTCCGGCCGGCGCGGCGGCGGTCTCCTGAACATTGGATGTCACTGGCGTGCCATCAATGACCACGGGTTCGTCCATTGATCCGCGGTGCGCTGAGTTTGGTGGAGGATTCAAAGGTTTCGTGGAGCGTGTCGGCAATTAAGGGTTTGTAGATGGAGACAAGGCACTGAGCGGGAACGGCTCTATCGCTTCATATGCTGCTGCGTGCTGGCTGTAATGTAAATAGAAACTGGTCGACGCAATCTTGCGCTCTGCCGTGAGTGTGCTGTGAAGTGTTGTTGTTTGGTGGGCTCGTGGGGGGACTGTGCGAGCCCAGAGCGGCCGGCGCTGAGAGATGCGGGCCACAAGGAAGCGAACGGCCGGTGGAAAGACCGGGAGAAAGCAGACACGCAAACAAAGTACAATTTTTCAAATAAATAGATCTACAGAGAACATGGCCGACCACGGGCTGCTGGTCCTGCGCGGGTCGTTGTGGTCATAGTGCCCGTGCTGCGAGCCCTCGTTGTCCGATGCCCGCTGGGTTAACAGCAGGTGCGCGAGACAGGATACACGCGGTGCCGCTGGCAGTGTGCAAAACAGCGCGGTCGCACTGCGCACACTTGCAAGCAGCAGGCGAGCTGTTTGGTACACTACCAGCGTGGTTGTGTGTGCGTTGGCGAGCGTATTAAACTGCCTCCACTGCAGACACTGTGCCAAGAAATGTCAGTTGATCTGAGAGTCACCTCGCAGGTACTCTGTAACCTACCCTGGAGCCACCAGGGATGTGCTTCACGTAGCGGGACGTGCCAGCAGCCGTGTCGCCGGCATTTGCAAGCTGGGCCAGATGCCGTGTCGTGCTTGGGCTTCGCCTCAGTTGTTCCTTGTGCGAAGACCAGTGGGCGCCAAACTTTGAATTTGACTTTTTTGCGTCACCTTCGCTGCAGGTCCCAAAAGAGAAGAGGCTCGCTACGGATGGTCCCTGAAGGTGATCGATTAGGCAAGCTTTCCTGCCTGCATTAATGATCACGACGGTAGATCCACACGTATGGAACAAATGTCAAGATGCACTGCATGGAACGTTTTGGAAAGATCGCCGTTGGTGGCCGGCGAGTAGCCACCAACAGGAACCGCGCATTGCCTTCGCAAAAAAATGGCCGATTTTTGGCTCCAGAGATTGAACTTTCTTTTCCTGATTATGCCTCTTCCAGGCAATTGATTCTGCCGACAGGGGCAGATATCTTATCCAATCAACCGGCGAGTGCCCAACACCTGATTTCACAGAATGACCGACTATAACGTGACAGCTGAACGTTCATTAGCAGTCGGACTAGGACAGAAATTAGAGGTTACTTGAACAAATAGGTCAGACTTGAAAAGTAGTGAGGCAATATTTGAAGAGGCATTGGTAGCCATAACAGACGCACTCGCCGATCCATGATTTGCTTTAGATTCCCATCTCATGTGCTTGTTACTTGCTGTGCAGGCCAAATGATATGTACACTTGTTTTCCGAAGATTATACATCACTGGTGTCGCTCACCGAACGCTAGTAGTCAGACAAAATTAAGTCGAGTGAATCGGTACAACTAAAACAACCAGCAGCATGTCTAAAGCAAGTAAAGTTACTTTTGTGCTCACAACTGTCACGTCAATCATTACGGTAGCAGCAGTCCATCAGTATCAACAAAACGAGCGGGAAGCACTGAGACAGGGTCCCTTGAAAGATCAGGAAAGAATGAAGCAAAAGACTCAGCAGCAAGTAGCTCGACAGCAGGATTTTGAACTGCATAGGCAACGAAGAGAAGAGCTGGCAAAGATCCAGCAAGTCGGGGAGGTTCCTCAGAGACCGGAGGACGCAAGGTAGAAACGCCAGGAATCGCAAAATCTGCTCGGTGAAACGTCCTAGCGAGTGCGTGCTGCCACAGTTTTAGTGATTTTTAAAAGCAGTGACATGTATTGATTGGACTGTCTTTCCGTCCATGTTTGAAACATTTGCCGCTATCCAAGTTGCCTGTCTGTTATCATGAGAGCTGCGCCTTGCATTTTGTACATATATGATATACATCAATACTAACGACTCTACAACTGTTACTTTCAGTCAACACCCCCCCCGGCCAAATAGTCCGCTGACGGACGAATTGTGCCCTGAGCGTACACATATCCTTTGCACAGCAAATATCATCCAAATACGGCCAGTCTTTGTATGAGCCTATTTAGGAAACTAGTGTTTATCCGGTAGAGAGAATCTGTGCATGCACACCAGTGCACACATTGTGTGACTGCAGCCCTACCCACTGCTCCCACTCATTGAGCATGTACACTGAAACTTCTCTAGACGTTAGATTCTAGAGAACATCCATATTCATAAAAATGGCCGCCAGAGTCACCTACAGAAGAAGAAACCCATACAACACCAAGTCTAACAGAGTCAAGCTCATCAAGACCCCAGGTAACAAGCTCCGTTATTTGCATGTTAAGAAGCCAGGCACCCAGCCAAAATGTGGTTCTTGCGGTATTGCTCTTCCAGGTCTCGCTGCTTTGAGACCACGTGAATACGCCAACATCTCCAAGACTAAGAAGACTGTCCAAAGAGCCTACGGCGGATCTGTCTGCTCCAACTGTGTCAAGGAGAGAATCGTCAGAGCTTTCCTTGTTGAGGAACAGAAGATTGTCAAGAAGGTTCTCAAGGAGGCTGCTGACAAGGAGCTCGTTGCTGCCAAGGCTGATCAAAAGAAGAAGGGTAAGAAATAAGCTGTTTCTTAGCCTGCTAATGATTTAATCAACTTAAAATGGTGAAGAGAATAAAGGAGTTTTACTCGCGCTGCCCTTGGGCGGCGACAGCTAATGATGATCTTAAAAGTATTATATTGTAGTGAAGTAGCCTTGAAATGCACTTTGCTGAAATTTTGCAAATTTCTGTGTCTTGTAGATTTGTGAGTCGTGCCTCGCTCCCCTTGTGTGCGGGCGCTGTGTAGTTGTTTGATTATACAAAGTCAAAAAATAAAACACTAGCCTGTACGTGGCCTTGGGAAATCTGGCCGACTGTGCAAGTTGCTCATTAAATAAGCATTTTGTAGCATGATTCAATCGCAGCGCTTGTTATATTTTTTTCCCCTTTGAGCTCTCGCAGGTCCACTCCTCCTTCAGCAAGCGTCAAACGCCTCCCAGAGTTCACAAGTTGTAGGAGTCGAAATCTATCCAACCAGCACCTCACTAATTACAGTTAGTTTAGATAGCAGGGCTCAGCGAATCCATTGCAAAATTACACTCCGACAATAATTAGCGACCCTGTAATTTGCATAGATTGCTGGCATAAAAAAACTCTGCTGTTAACCGGGCAACTGCTATTCAAACCTAATCTCAATTAGTTATGTCTGACCCTCATCTCGAACGATCTTTTTACGGCCTTTCAATTCACCAGGACCATGAAAACCCCGCGGCCAACCAGATGGGGAACATGCATCGCAAATACAAGCACAACCTTGAGGACTACCAGTCTTCTCCTGTCGTAGGCGGGTCAAATGATGCCAACGTGCCCGAAGACGAAGCTAATGACGGGGCCTTGGGTCCACTCAATGGCACGGGCCAGCACGGGAGTGACAATGGTCATGCGAACGGGAAAGCTGACATTATCCACCATAACGGGTCGTCCAGTACCCTAGGATCAGGTGTCAATCTGGATCAGCATCTCTCGCACGCCGACACGCTGGCACTCAAGGAAAATGCCCTGCCAGAGAATGAAGCGCCAACCTCTGAGCTAGTCACTTTGCCGAATGGTGTCAGCTACAATGTTGAAATGCGCCATGGGTTTTCACAGTACAACACAGAAGAGGCAATGAGGTCTCTAGTGGAGTACTTTTATATTTATTTTGAGGCAAAAAGGCACGAAACATCTGGAAATCCTGTCAACAAGATCAATACCGATTCCGAGCTCGCCGAATGGCGCATCAAAGACCGGCAACGAACCTTGACCGGAGCCCTGGTCCTCTGTCTCAACATTGGCGTCGACCCTCCTGATGTTATCAAAACCAAACCATGCGCAACAATGGAAGCATGGACCGATGCGACGAGCTTCGCTGATCCCAAAAAGGCCATCGATGCTATTGGCAAGAAACTTCAATCGCAGTACGAGGTGTTTTCAACAAGAACACGCTACAAGCAGTTTCTTGATCCTTGTGTGGATGATGTCAAACGATTTTGCATGGCACTGCGCCGGTCTGCCAAAGAGGAGCGGGTCCTTTTTCATTACAATGGCCACGGTGTCCCTCGCCCTACCCCGTCTGGTGAGGTCTGGGTGTTCAATCGAGGCTACACGCAGTATATTCCGGTTTCTATTTACGACTTGCAGACATGGCTGGGTGCACCATGTATTTTTATTTTTGACTGCCATGGGGCAGGTCACATTGTTCAAAACTTCATGAAGTTCATTGACAAGCGCAAGGTCGACGAGGAAGCTCAGGGGAGAGACCCCAATATGCCCTCGCCACAGTCGTTTGAAGAGTGTGTACTGCTTGCTTCTTGCACTTCGCAGGAAACCTTGCCAATGCAACCAGAACTTCCAGCAGACCTGTTCACTTGCTGCTTGACATCACCTATCGAAATTGCCGTTAAATGGTTTGTTATGCAACAGCCGTTTGCCGAAGAGCGCTACCCAATTACAGCATTACCTGGAAAAATCTCAGATCGTCGTACCCCTCTTGGTGAGTTGAACTGGATCTTCACATCCATTACTGATACAATCGCCTGGTCAACTCTTCCACTAGCACAGTTCAAGAAGGTTTTCAGACAAGATCTGGTTGTTGCTGCTCTATGCCGTAATTTTCTTTTGGCTCAGCGTATTATGCGTTCTTACAAGTGCAATCCAGTCAGTTATCCTAATCTTCCTTCAACCCATAAGCATCCAATGTGGGAAGCCTGGGATCTTGCCGTTGACCAATGTTTGGTGCAAATTCCCCTAATAAAAAAAGCCGAGGAGGAAGGTACGACTTACAAATACGAGCATTCAACTTTCTTTCAGCAACAGCTCACGGCGTTTGAAGTTTGGCTTCGTTTCAAATCCTCCGATCTGTCTCATCCTCCAGAACAGCTACCTATCGTTCTACAAGTGCTTCTTTCCCAAGTACATAGACTAAGGGCTCTCATCCTGCTGTCAAAATTTTTGGATCTTGGGCCAACGGCCGTGCAAATGGCGCTTAGCATCGGTACATTTCCCTACATTCTAAAGCTATTGCAGTCACCGGCATTAGAACTGAAGCCAGTGCTTGTTTTTATCTGGGCCAGACTGATGGCTCTAGAATATGACAAGATTCATTTTGAGCTTTACAAAGACAATGCATATCAATATTTCTTGCAGATTCTTGTGCCCTCTGATGGGCTGGAACCAATGCTAAGTTCTCACAATCAAAAAGAGCACCGCGCTATGTGCCTCTTCATTCTAACTTTGTTTGTGAGAAATTTCAGGACTGGTCAACGTATTTGTGCCGGCCCCGACCTTTTCGAAGCATGTGCCACATTATCAGAAGACAATGAGTGGCCGCTCTTACGGCAATGGTCGTGCTTATGTATTAGTCAACTTTGGTTCAACTACGCTGAAGGAAAGTGGATTGCGATAAAAGAGGGTGTTTTAGTGCGTTTGTTCAACCTTTTGAAGGATCCTGTGCCCGAAGTGCGTGCTGCTGCAGTCCATGCTCTAACAAATTTCCTCGCTGGCACTGCCGACATGAAAAGTCTCGATGTTGAAGTTGCGGTTGAGGTGTTGTCGCTGATAAGTGATGCGTCCTCAATTGTCCGCAGAGAGGTGGTTGTTTTCTATTCACAGTTTGTGCATCTTTATCTTCATCACTTCATTGTTGCTGCCTTCGCTGCCATTGAGGATGATGCTTCACTCATAAAGGGAATCGATTCTCCGGACTCTCCCGCTCATAACTCTCTCTATGCCACTGTATGGAGAGCACTGCTTGTTTTGTCTGAAGATCCATTCTTAGATGTATGTGAGTACGCGCAGGCCCTTGTTGACTATGTCATTGAGACTCTTCATTATACTCCGCTGGTAGATGACGTTGAGATTCTGGAAAACTTTCTTATTAGACGTTCAACTCGTCCTACTAATTCTAGACGTCAGACAGAAGTTTTGAATAGCGTTGCGGAGGAGAGAAACAGCAGTACTCCTGTGGAAAGGATGAGTTTGCTGCAGCGCTCAGTATCGTTTGCCCATTCACTCACTTCGGCGTGGCAAGGGGCAGATGCTGCGATAGCTTCCTTTGACGCCAACAATGGCCGCCGCAACTTCTCATCTCAATCTGCTGCACCCAATTTATCCACTTCACCTGAGAAACATGGACAAGGTGGCTTTTTCGGAAAGTCTTCAGGCACAGCTGTGCCAACCCCGCTTCCACCAATGCACAGACCTGTAGCAAACAAAACCACTTTGCCATTGAATTCTGGCTTTTTCGAATGGTGTACAGAGTATTTCCAGGAGCCTCAAATGACCCACAGCGAAAACGATGAACCTGGAAGTGAACGATATGTCGAAAGAACTTTCAGAAACAGTCAAAATGAAAAAATAATCTATGAGACTCAGCAGCAGAAAAACATGGCATTACTTGGCAAGTGGGACACTCAGCTCAACATTTTATCTACTCCTCCTAATGGTGGAATTCCTGTCAAAATGCAATTTGCTCAGTTTGAGCCACAAATTGCTGTCGCTGATGACAAAGATATCGTAACAATCTGGAACTGGGCTGAGGGTACAAGGCTCAATAGGTTCTTTAACGACAATCCAGTTGGAACTAGAATTACAGACATGAAATTCATTAACGAAGATGATCAAGCCATGCTACTCACTGGAAGTTCTGAGGGTGTGGTAAGAATTTATCGTCACCATGACCGATATAACGAGACCGAGCTCAGTGCTGCGTGGAGAGTTTTGACAGACATTCTACCTGCTCTTCGTAAATCAGGATTGGTTCTTGATTGGCAACAAACCAGAGGCAGTATCATTGCAGGAGGAGACGTTAGGGTGCTTAGAATCTGGGATGCTCCCACAGAACTATGCGGCCAAGAAATCCAAACAGAAAGCAATTCTCCAGTCACGTCAATCACATCCGATCAGGTTGCAGGTAACATTATAGTCGCTGGTTTTGGAGACGGAACAGTGCGTGTTTTTGACAAGAGAATGGGCAAACAGTCAGTTGTCAGGACGTGGAAAGAACACAATTCTTGGATTGTGAACGCGCGGATGCAGAGAGGTGGTGCCAGGGAGCTTGTCACTGCTTCTACTGATGGAACTGTTCATTTGTGGGATATTCGTGCGTCAAAATCAATTAATGGATTCAAGGCCAGTAATAATCCGTTGAAGGTGATGGACATTCATGAACATGCTCCAATAATAATGTGTGGCTCCACAACAGCTCTTAGTGGGTTCTCAACATCTGGTCAACGACTGCATGCTTTCCGTCATAATTCTCTTCATCGTCAAGTGAGTGGACTTGCTCTGCATCCTCATCGTATGCTCATGGCGCTCAACACTAAATCGGAGCAGAACGTGGTGCTCTATACATGTAGGGACGATGTCTAAGGGATTCAATACGCTATAATTGAGAATATCATCCTCATTGATTTATAATTGTGTATTTATTAATGCATCTAATTTGTACTTAAAGCAAGCTGATTATTGTTTATTATGACTATGACGACTTCTAACAAGCTTAAAATGCTAGGGCGTGTCGTTTGTCAGTATCGGAGAAGTTGATGCCTAAATAGTCATACAATTGGCAGGTTGTCTGTAGACACTCGGCTGCTTAAACAAATGAGCTCGATAGTGAGACTGAAAGATGCAGTATTCAAATCTTTGGATGAAAACTTGACGAAATCAATTTTTAAAAATCCAATTTCTTTGGATATCCTGCCCTCGCAGCGATGGGCAGTGATTGGGCCGGGGAAGTCTCAATTGCTAGAGGTTTTGGCTTCAAAATACATTGCAGAACCTCCTTTGTCAAGGACTTATCCGTTTTTGCAAGGTAAAATATGGCCGTCGCAAGTAACAGAGTTTCTCGCTTTCAAAGGATCTGTTCAGGCAACTCATGTATCAGCCCGTTACGAGCACTTTAGGGATGAATTCGATGAATCGGTTCGACAATATGTGGGCAAAGGTGTCACGGACGTGGAGGATCTGGACAACGTTTTGGAGCGACTGAAATTGAAGGACATTGATGATAGATGGATCGTTGGATTAAGCAATGGGCAAACCAGGAGAGCACGATTTGCAAAGGCTTTACTTAGTCACCCGCGGCTACTGATTATAGACGATCCATTTCTAGGGCTTGATCCTAAGGCTACAGAGTTAATTTCCACCATTTTGGGCTCCTTGCCTCCTAACCCCTATGTAGTTTTGGGTTTACGGTATCAAGATCCTCTTCCAGAGTGGATTTCACATGTGGCAATTGTTGATGCCAATGGAATTCGCGTAGCTGGAGAGAAAACGTCTGTTCAACCTCATATTGACGAACTCAATAAGCGGGACCATGAGAAGAGGCTGGAAAGAGAAAGGATCAGGGAAGAAAAAAAGAGTGCTAGTGAGAGCACCTCTAGGAAAACTGCCAAAGTTGGTTCTCCTGTGATTGAATTGGATAATATCAGCGTTGCTTACAGAGGCAAGCCAATTTTGACCAATCTTGAGTGGACAGTGCGTGAAGGGGAGAAATGGCACCTACAGGGTGAAAATGGTGCTGGAAAATCAACGCTACTTTCACTACTGACAGCAGATCATCCTCAATCATGGAATGAGAAGATTATTCTTCATGGAAAACCGAGACAAGTCGGAAAACATTCATATTTTAGCATCAACGAGAGGATCGGCCACGCGGCCCCTGAGATCCATGCTATCTTTCCACTTCGTCGCACTGTGAGAGAAGCTATAAGCACGGGATTGGTGGTCGGCAGCTTCTATCCACCACAGAATTTAAGTCCTCAGCAAAAAAAGGCTGTTGATGATTTGATCAGCGAATTTCAGTTACCAGGAGATGCGCAGCTGCACGACTTGTCATTGAGTGATCAGAAATTGACCCTCTTCTTGCGTGCAGTAGTCAAAAACCCCGATATTTTGATTCTGGACGAGGCTCTATCTGGTATGGAAGAATCCAGAATTGAGCAGTGTAAAGAATTTTTGGAAAACTGGTCTGGAACCGTTATATCCATTGGACACATTAAAAACGAAGTTCCCAGAAGCGATTATTACATTCGATTGCTACCTGGATCCAAGCCAGAGATCGGGGAATGCAATTAGATATGAAATGCTCACAGTCGAAACGAGGGTACTGAAGATACCAAGCGACAAAGATGCACAGAATGCACAGAAATGCAAGCCCATAAACTCTTCTGTAAATAATGGCACATAGGAATTGCTTATAAAGAAGATAATCATTATTTTATATCAGGAGACAAGCGCTACATTTTGTCTGTTGCATGTCGAGAAACAACGCTAACTTAGAGCATGGTAAAAGGTAATCCAGCAGCTGTGAACGCGAGTAGCTGTAACCGTTTGAGATATTAGGTAAGTGAGATGGGCTCGAAGACGACATGTTTTAACTATGGAAGGCACTAGAGTCACAATATGTAGGGGTGGAGGCTAACGAAATGAAAAGTTGACTATGCGACTCCAGCCAGGAGATCAGAGCTACAGGGATAATAGCCGACATGAGAGCCTGCCAAAATCATATTGCCCGGTCACAGTGAAGACGCTTTCGACCAATAGAATTGTTCATACACGATATTCTCATTTTTGCAAGCCAATGGTTATTCATGCTGCATCGCAGATTGCCTAATCTAGACTAGGCCGTTGTGCATGTACCAAGCGTGCACTTGTCGTTGATTTGATGCCTAATGGGGTTTGTCAAGGACGATATATACAAGCGCCGTGAGATATTTCTGGACTGGCATGATTCACACTCACAACGGTACAGCGCCGGCCCGGAGTCCTATCCTCTATCCGAATCGCTTGTTTCGGAATTTTCGGAGGTCCTGCTGGGATCGCTTCACACTGCTAGGAGGTGCGTGAGTCGTTGATGACCACCGGGCGGCTAGGCTAAGAATTCAAAGGTCGGAATCGCGTCTTCACCACTACTGACTCTCACAGCGACAGTTGGACGTGAATATTTTACAAAGTTGATAGACTGGTGTTGGAACTTGGTAGCTAATTAATTCCTTTTGGAATAGTTCTTTACCGTGTCACTTTCATTTTCTTTTGTTTCTCACAAACGCTCGTCTTTCCTTTGTCGACAGCTCTAGCCAATCGAGGTCACTTTACGGGAACAAAGTTGCTTAGAAGCTGCCACACCTTGTAATCACCACATTTTTAGCCGTTTGCAACTATAGCGACTATTTTTGTAATTGTACTTCGTGTCGTCTTTCACTCTCTTGACAATTGTCTACGTTCACAATGACAGACTCAACAAAGCCGGCAGCAAAACCGGCCACAAAATCATCAGCGAAATCCAAGTACAATCTGGCCGAAAGTGAGTTTGGTGTTCTGACCTCTCCCAAGTACCTTTATTCGCAATGCTATCCAGCAGGGAAGCCATTGGACGAGGAAGCCGAGGATCTTCCCTCTTATTACTACTTTGTCACAACCTATTTGAACATTCTCATTCTCATTATGCTGGGTCATGTCCGTGATTTCCTGGCCAAGGTGTTCAACCACTCGGACTTTTCCAAAGAAGTCAATGGATATGCGCCGCTGACCTCCGATTTTGAGTCGTTTTACGTGCGCAGACTGAAGCAGCGAATGGGCGACTGCTTTGCCCGGCCAACTGTTGACGTTCCCGGCCGTTTCATCGAAGTGTTTGAGCGCTACGGCCTCGACGACTTTTTCAATTCGTACAAATACACCGGCAAGCTTTTGTCGTGCCTCAACCTGTCTTCTTACAATTACCTCGGCTTCGCTCAATCGGTGGGACAGTGTACGGACCATGCAGAGCGCTCAATCACCGAAAACGGCACAATATCTACTGGTCCTAGAGCTACCGGAGGCACTTCTCAGATGCACAGGGACACCGAAGACTTGATTGCAAAGTTTGTTGGCAAGGAATCGGCACTAATTTATTCAATGGGCTATGCTACCAATGGAAATGTCTTTTCTGCACTTGTGGATAAGGGGTGCCTTGTTATCTCTGATGAGCTCAACCATGCTTCGATTCGATTCGGTGTGCGCGTCTCTGGCTGCTCTGTCAACATCTTTAAGCATAATGATATGCGTGATCTCGAGCGTATTCTGAGAGAAGCTTTTGCACAAGGTCAGCCACGAACTCACCGCCCATGGAAGAAAATCTTTGTTGTTGTTGAAGCCCTGTACTCAATGGAAGGTACCATGTGTAACTTGCCTGAACTACTGCGCCTGAAAAGCCTTTACAAGTTTTACCTGTTTATGGATGAAGCCCATTCTATCGGTGCAATGGGCCCTCATGGCCGTGGTGCTTGTGACTATTTCTCTGTTGATCCTAGTGAAGTTGATATTTTGATGGGTACACTCACCAAATCTTTCGGTGCCACTGGTGGCTATATTGCCGCTGACAAGGCAATTATTGACCGTATCAGATTGACAAATATGGCAAATGTGTACGCTGAGGCTGCTGCTCCTCCTGTGTTGGCTCAAATTCAAACATCGTTGTCAACTATTCTGGGCGAAGTTTCTCCTGGCGAAGGCAAAGAGAGGCTGCAGCGCTTGTCTTTTAATTCAAGATACCTTAGACTTGGCCTTCATCGTCTTGGGTTTTGCATTGCTGGAATGCCGGATTCTCCAATCATTCCTATTATGCTATACAACCCCGCAAAGATGCCCGCTTTTTCCCGTGATATGCTTGCAAAAAAGATCGCTGTTGTTGTAGTGGGATATCCCGCCACGCCATTGACTTCTTCAAGAGTTCGATTTTGTTTGTCTGCTGCATTGACGAAAGAGGATCTAGATAGAGTTTTGACCGAAATCGATGCGGAAGGTGACAAATTGAACATGAAGTTTTCTGAGAGGGTTTCCAAGAGAACTGGAAAGAAGTTTAGATGGTCTTTAGAGGATGTCTTGAAGGTCAACACCGAGGACTGTGTCAAGGATTGGTCTGAAATAGACGTATAAATATCTTGATATGTCAGACGTTGGCGAGAGGAGAAGGTTTACCTTGAAGGTGTTGAACAATACGAATACTCATGTACTGAGCGTTCAATTGTTTGTTTACTTCAAATATCATCTGGTATCGTGAGAGTAGACCTTGCCGTTGTAAGCAACGACAGAATCTGTGCCGGAATAATAAGCGTAACAAACCACTCTAAATGGGTGCACTAATAAAGCTAACCAAAATAACATTTAACTAGCAAGTTTGTTGAGATGAATAAATTACTTTTAATGCCATTAGCAGCTTTCATTTACTTAACCTAGCAGTAGAGTATGTAAGCTTCAACATGCACATATAAAACTGACCTAATAGTCAACCCTCACACGTTCAAGAACATGCTCAGTTCTTCTGTTTGTAAAGTGTGGAGCTCGGGCATGTCTGAAAGCATCAAGAAGTGTCATTCACATTGCTTAAGCGTAATTGACATTACTTTGGGAGCAAAATACTTGGTAATGTGGATCATAGATGAGAGGCATTAATCTTGTCAACACAAAAGTCTTTGTAAAAGCCGTAGCCATAATGATCAGTGATGAGAAAATGAACGGAACGTTTATGATGCCCCAAGGTGTGGCCATAAATACATGAAACGCTTCAATGATCGACTTGAAATTCACACTATCTGGGCTTATTCTCACCATTTTGCCCTTTTGGCCTACCATACGGTCCCCTTGATCTCTGCCACTTCTGACTGCCGCCACCTCTAGTTGATGATCTACCACGCCACGCACGACCTCTCCAATTATCGCTATCCCGTGCAGGCAAAGTGAGAGAGTCTCTGGAATCCTGCTTTCTGCGTTCCTTTCTCCACTTTTCTTTCTCTTCTGAACTCTCCTCAACTACCTCACCAGTTTTCTTGTTGATTTTGACAATCGGCTCGTAACTCTTATTAGCTCTGATCGCTTCACTGAGCCTCTCAGACTTTCCCCAAGCACCCATTTCATTCTCAGTTCCTCTTGCCTTCGCGCCAAGGCCCAACAGTGCTGCTCTTCGCGGCTGCTGCTCATTCGCCTCCTCCTCCTCAGAGTCGACTCCGTCCCAGCCCATTCCACGAAGCATAGCAGCTCCAAACTCCTCCACCGGTACTCTCTCAAAGGCATCTGCAGAGGGCTCATCAGGCAGCGAGGAAATGGGCCGTGAAGCGCTTGCTGCCATAGTCCTTGCTAAACTGCCTTTACTTACAAATTCGTTTTTTGAAACATTTGTAACTCTGTTCAGTCCAAACTCTTGAGCTTTGTCCAAATCATGAGATTCATTCTCAGTGACAGTGGCCTCTTTTTTGTGAATGACCAAAGGTGCTTGCCGTTTTTTCTGCTCTTCTGGAAGGTGGTCGTCATTTTCAACGTCGGCAAAAAGGTTCCGTCGTTCTACATTATCTACTTTCCTTTTAGGCTCTAGGAAAATCTTCATGTAGACTGCAACTAGCCATCTAGCTTTCAACGAGCTCTTTTCAACAAAGATCACGTGCCAATTTTTAAAAGTGTTCAAAATTACTGTTTGCTAAAATACAATTACTATTAAATCAAAAACAACGCTATGCCATCTCTCGTAGGCCCTTGAACATTCTATCGATCCAGTGCTTCACGACAATTTCGCCCTCTTTGAAACTGACATCAGGATATCGAACAATGCAGCAAGCATGACTCAAGGTAGTATTCTTGATATGGAGAGGATGCTTTTCCCATGGTAATGTGTTCAGATTTTTGATTATTTTTTTCTGACGATCATCGAGCTCGAATCTCACGACTTCTTCGTTGTCCTCATTGTCCTCTGTACTTTTGTACTGAGGCATCTTCTCAAGCAGGGGTGAAAGCAACGACTGTTTTTCAGACTTGAATCCCTCGTTCAAAAACCGATACTGACGGAAGGAGGAACCCAAGTTCTGCAAAAGACAGTTTACTAGAAAGCAAATGAACCACAGAATTGCCGAGAGTAGATTTATCACCAAATAAATTCCACTGTACCATGGCATCCCACGCTTCTGGAGGAATGTGGGTGAACTCTCAAAAACCGGCTTAGCCCTGTAGTCTAAAACGACGGGATAGTCTGCCAGGTAAGGGCCAGCTACAACAGACCCCTTTTCGCTGGCGTACTTGGTCTTGGTAGAGATAAAGGAAGTGTACCACTCGCATCGAGTGTCGTTGTAAATGTTAGAATAGAGCGAGAGTCTTTCGAACCTTGCCAGTCCACGCATAAATCTACCAGAAGGGTCGGCCATGCGTTCTAATATGCATTGCTCGTTTTCGTCCGTTTCCTCCACCAGAAAAAGCTGATGGGAAGTCGCTCCCATTGAGTGACTTCCAATGAAGTTTGTGATTTTGGCCTTGGGTTTCTCACCAAGCACTCGAACGCCAACATTTGGAGAGCAAAATGACGTGAAGACCATGGGCTTGACGCCATTATCAAAGACACCTCGTTTTTCCAAAAGACCGACGGCGTAGCGGGCAATGAGACCGCCAAAGGAGTATCCGGAAATCGAGAACTTTGTAACTCTCGACTTATCATCAACTGTCAAGCGCGATATTTCTAGCTGAATTTCGTCGGCAACGCGACAGCCACAGACGTCCACACCGTCGATGGATGAATAGCCAGTGTTTCCACGGGTTCTGAGAACTGCCATGACTTCTTGACCATCCCTAGCTTGAATTTCCTCGCTCTCGGGATCTGCCCATTCAACAGCACCACACTCTTGCTCTAGTTGCTTGGCAATATATCTGAAGTGCTGGATAGTTCCCCAGAGACTTGGTTAGTGGATTGGTATTTCTACAGGCTTGTATTCAACAGAAGACTTGACGGACTCAATAACCTACCCATGAACAAATACAACTAGATGAAACTCAATCATTGTGTTTACTCGTAAGAAAGGAAAGAATCACTTGCGACCATCTTATGTTTTTAAGTCCAGCAGGCACAAGCTCACTTGTCGTCCGTGATGAGCACGTTGTTTCCGAAAGAGGAAACAGCATAAACTTCACGTGGGGCTACTCAAGCTCATCGAGAGGCCAATGTAATAGGAGCCACAGCACTAATGCAAGAACTAAACGAACACCTGATCCATTCCAATCAAGATTGGGCTTCTAAATATGTTTTTGGTTTGCTTTATTCTATACTATTTTGGAACTTTTAGGAGAGAAATGCCGTGACCATTTTGCAATATTTTGGATGCCTTCTGACAAATAGCCTCCTGGCGATCTTTCCACAAACCGTTGGATCGGACGGCATTGCATGTGTAGGTGATGTATATAAATTTTGGCTGTATTCTTAATTTCTTTCATTGTCAGTTGTGTCGTGCAGGATGGATGGACTAAACCTTCAAGTAGCATGTAGACGTTATCGGCATGCAGAAAACTGGCTCCATATGAAAATTCCAAAGGGGAAGCCTTTGAACTAGATAAGCAAAAAAAGGCATATGTTCGAAAACTATTTACCTGAATAAATCTACTGGTGTCGACCTTTTTCTGTACAATTGTGGAATCTACTGTTCCCTGACCAACAACGGCCGCGGTGTTCCCCTATCTAGAAAATTCGGATTACGGTTGGCTTGAATTTAGCAACGAAACCCGAGAACCAAGTCAGGAACGGCCAGAAAACAACAACAGAGCAGTGCGTAGGACATTTAGTGCGAGCCTCTATCAAGATGGACAAGGAATCGAAGTATAAATATCGGATGGAGATCCAACAGATGATGTTTGTTTCTGGCGAACGGGCAGATGCATTGGCAGAAACTACATCGCTTGTTGAAGAAATTGTTAAAGCCCAAGTTATTGAAATTGTAATGCAGGCATCTGCGCTGGCTCTCAAACGAGGCTCTAGATCGATGGTTGTTGAGGATTTGATTTTCTTGATTCGTCATGATAAAGCTAAAGTGAACCGTCTGCGGACATATCTCTCATGGAAAGATGTCCGAAAAAACGCAAAAGAGCAAGAAGCAGGTGAAGTTGGCGGTACTGAGCTAATAGAAGATCCTCAAATTCAAGAAAACAAAAAACTGTACAAAAAGTCCAAACTCAGGTTGCCGTGGGAAATTCCCTTCATGTTCTCTGAGCAAGTTGTTGACGACGACGAAGAGGCCGATGCCACAGAAGTTGAAGCAAACTTGGCAACCTTAATGAGACTGAAGAACGCAGATGAACGAACCAGAAAAATGACGCGCGAGGAGTACGTACGATGGTCTGAGTGCCGGCAGGCCTCATTTACATTCAAGAAATCAAAACGTTTTAGGGAATGGGCTGGTGTTTCTTACTTGATGGAATCTAAACCTCACGACGATATTATCGATACTCTGGGATTTTTGACGTTTGAAATTGTTGCGAGCCTAACCGAGGCTGCCCTCAAAATCAAGGAAATTGAAGAAGGTCACACCTTGGCTCCAAACAGTCAGCTGAAGCGTAAGAGGGAACGTCATTTGTTTGACACTCCTGACGAGGGTCAAACACCAATTAAGCCTGAGCATATTAAAGAAGCGTATAGGAAAACTCAGTCAGCAAAACCCAAGTATCGGGCTCTGCGTAACTATACTGGGGGACTACTATCCTATAAGACGCAAATTATGTAAAAGTAGAAATGATGTTGAGCTTTATTTATTCAATAAATTAATGCAATTTGTGACCATTATTCGGATCGACCTGATGTTTTGGTGAGAATAGACCTTTGTAAATGCTGTTTCGCTCTAATAACTTGATTCTCAAATTAGAAGTTAAACTCAATCAACGTATCCTGTCCTCAATATGGCTGCTAGATCAATGTTTGATAGGTGTCTTCGGTTGTCAACTCCGAGAGCGCTGAATGCAGATCTTGTTTTGCGCACCATCCCACCTTCTAGCCCAGTCAATCTTTCTGCAACTATCATCCGCGCTCTATCCCATCTGGCCATTTCTCTAACATACGGTGCAATTTCACAGCAAAGGACGGCATCCCGCGAAGTGATTACTTGTGAGTATTCAAGCTGGCCATACTTGCCCAATGCTAAATTTTCTAAGGCTTCCCGAACAGCGCTTGCTTCTCCAACAAATTTATCGAGGGTTGGCTCAATCCCAGTAAACGAAAGTTCAAATGGAAATGGTAGTTGTTTGCTATGCTGGTATGAAATTTCATTCAGTAAAAGATCATCGGGTGGCGTATCGATCTCAAATAATGACCTTGATGATGATGACCAAATGTCGAGAGTGCTAGCGTCAAGCTGTAGTGTCTGCTTTGCTATTTCTGGGCTGTCGAGCTGCTTTAACATACCCAGATCCGCTACCACAAAACATTTTGACCCATTTTGGTACAAATTAGAGGCCTCTCCGCTTGACATACATAGATACTGAGCCGAGTTGATGCATTTGCGAGCGTCGTTATTGTTTTCTTTTACCAAAGCAATAACATCTTTGCGATCAGCTACATAGCCCTCTGATAGAGCTATCAACCAAACAATATCAACAAGTGTCCGTGTTGAAGGTTTTTCGAACGTTAAAACTTCGCAAAAATCATCAAGAAGATGCTTTGGAATATGATTTAGAGTGGTGCATGTTAAAACAATTGGCCTTTTGGATGTAAATAGAAACTTTTCAACACCGGTCCAAAATGAAGAATCGCTGCTATACAAAATGTCAACTTCTTCAAAAAGCACTATGCCTGTTCTTTTATAGTTTTGTTGATGATGTACCAACTGAGCTGTACCAGCAGCTCCAATCAAATCAAGTACATCCTTTCCTGAACGAGAGGAGGTGGAATTAACTTCCAAAATATGAGCATCTAGCTCTTGGGCGACAGCAAACACAGTACTAGACTTTCCAGAACCATGAGGGCCACACAGAACCAACATTTTTGGCCAAGTTTTGTCATCATTGTCTTCAATCAGGGGTTCATAAACTATGAAATTGTCAAACTCTCCCTTTCTCTTTTTCTTTTTTTTCTCCGGAAAATCTTCAATCTCTCTGAAGAATTTAACAGCAGATTTGATATGCTCAAGTATTTTCACACCACATGGAGAAAATGTAGTGTTAGCAGTTGAAGGGGAGAATTTTACACACCAGGGATCATTAGTACGCTCAAACTGCGGGGCCAAAGCTGCAGATATCAAATGTGAAGTAACTGCATCTCTGATGACAGTGTTGGAGATCAATGAATTTAGTTGATCAAATGTGAGATTGACAAAATTAGGCAACTTCAATACATTTGATTTCTTGAAAGTGGCTTTCCTCCAGTTTTGTAACAAAGTACCAAGGTCTTCGTGAGAATTTGAAACTTTGTCTACTGAGGCAAGCCTCTTTTTTCTCAACAGTGTCGACTCCGCGAATGATTTAGAGCATGTTTTTGGCGGCGGAACATCACCTCTTGAGTGATAGATACGGAATGGCGCCACCTTTCCCCGCATTTCTTCTGTACTTTGTGTTTTGTACATGCCGCTCTCGGAAATTGATCGTTCCATTGGTATAGACTTTTCCATCCCTGATGACCTAAAGCTAATACCAGACGCAGAATTCGGTCTTGAAATTAGATCATTCTGCGACTGCTTGAAAAATGAATTCAAGGAGCTGGGTTTTTGAGGCTCGGGTCTATACCTTTTTGCAAAAAATGGATGAATTGGCTTTTGGAATTTCTTGAGCTTTTCAGGTGATATTTTCAAACTGATGAGAAAAAACTTGGGCTGCTTTTTATCCACAGACATGACATCACCATCTGTATCATCAGAACTTTCCTGTGAAATGTCGAGGTTCTCTTCTGCAAGGGCAGGAAGCGGTTGATTGTCGTTTTCTGATGTGGGCTTGAGGTGATTTTCCGTTGGCTTAATCCACCATGCATTTTTCGGGTTCAATTGTAATGTTGAGGTAGAAACATTGTGCAACGCTGACGCGCTCACGTTTGTGTCCCTTTCTTGCAATAAATCACTGTCTGTAGTTAATGCACCATTTGGGTGCTGTAATGAATCATCCTGGGAAGTGCGAATTGACTGGTTAGAACTAATCCCACCGAGCTCACATAAGTTATTTGTGGCAACTGATGAACCTAAAAGCTGTTTGTCGATCAGTGTATCACTTGTGAAATTCGCATCTGCACCGCGCTGACTACTCGCGTCAGCATTTGCTATGGCTGGATCTTTACCCCAAAATGATTGAATAGACCTTTGAACAGACGGCTGGCGTTCTAATTGAATCTCAGGAGGCCCTATACTTGGTTTCTTCTCGGATCTCATCAACCGTTGTCAAGAAGTTCAATTTACTTTTCGCGTTCAATACCCACGCCTTACTGCTACCTTTGGCAAAAGCGGACTTTTTCCATTTTTGGAATCTCAAGTCATTACCAACATTTGGACAGTCACTTTCTCTCGCCGACTTGGTGACGACCGGGTCTGTGTGTGCTTACAAGTTCGTTCCTGAGGTGCGCCTATAATCAAACTAGGCCGGCCCGTCCGATACGTTGTAGAGTTGCTCTGATGACCGTCACGGAATGGCTTGGAGAAGCTACTGATGCATTGAGACTCGCTGAACCAATATGCGTTGAGGCTAACCGCTTCATAGTTGAGTCATGCTATAATGTAGAGCAGGCCACGCTGCTCAATGCACGACGGCAGTTTTTCGCCTCGGCGTTACTCGATCAAGTTCAAATCGCCTCCGAGCTGTCTAAGCAATTATTGCGAACAAGATCAAAGTGTGAAGCTGAATTTGTTTCCATGTTACAAGATTTGGACAGAGCTGATGAAGCGTTGAAGGGTTCCTTGCAGGTTCTTGAGAGCACCAAAATTGATAAGGCATTGTCTCACGCAGACTATTCAAATGCATCGACGCTACGGGACTTTGTTGACGAAAATTCCATCGACAATCTTCGTAATATGCTCAAGTCGGCTATTGATGGTGCGCAAAGTGCCCATGTTGCTGCTCAGAGTGCGTCCGATAAGTTTGCGTCAGAGATATTGACACTGAAGGAAGCGCTGGCAAAAATCAGCCAGGACGATCGTCCCACCGCAAACAAGCAGCTTGGAGAAGTGCACAATTACATTGAGAATATGAATGCCAATGCTCATGAAATGGCGATGCTTTTGGAATCATTAGCAAGACACTACGATCAATGCCAAGAGGCGAGAGACCGGCCAGATGATACTACATTGCTACAAGTTCTTGCAGAAGACAGCAAGCAAGTTGCACCCACCATTGATGAGCTTGAGGAGAGATATGTCAGCGTTCAAGATAAGAAGGTGGTGGTGGAGCAGTTTTACTCGGCGATGAAAGCTTCTCAGCAGCAGGTCCGATCTGCGTTTGAAAAGTTTGAGCACTTTGAAGAAGGACCACTCAAAGAAGCTGTATCTTCCAATGAGCATTTGGTTGAAAATCATCATTTGTATAAAGAGGAGATCAACGGTTTGCTTGGCCAGATTGATGACCTCAACGATTATTATGCACTATTTAACGAGTCCTATCACGCACTGGTTTTGGAAGCAGTACGAAGGAAAGAAGCCATCACTAGGCTTCGTAACTCGGCAAAAGATGCCATCAGAGCGTTTGATATTGCCTACAACAACGAGCTCGAAGAACGCCGAGCATTTTTGAATGAAAGAGGGGAATTTCTTCCCACCGACATTTGGAAAGGCTTAACAGATCCTCCGCCGAGAGTCAAGATTGAAGTCGAAGACGCAACTTCTTTGGAATTCAGTAGCGACACGATTGACCGGGCACGGAAAATTCTGAATGGTGCATAGTGAATTACGCCTCTCAAAATCTACTTTTCTGGAAATTAACTTCCTACCTAATTCTCAAATGATTTATATTATTAGGAGCTATTTACCAAATGTTTCGCATTCATTCCAACCAGCGGAACTTGAGGCTTGGGGTTATAAATGACTATTTCCAAAACCAACCCTTGCCATCGTTTGAATCGCCAGGTCTACCGTCAGTGATGGCCTCATAGGTTGAACTGGTATCGAAAGCGTTTCTGAAAGGCTCAGAGCCTGTCGTCTCCTTCACTTTAGAAGTTCCGTCACTATAGGTGATCTTCTCAATTCGTTTGGTTTCGAGATCTCCCTTCTCATTAGTGAAGATGGTTGTTTCGACAGATGATGATGTAATCTGCTTGTCTTGGTCGGCTGATGTGTTATTACTCCAGGTGGACCAGCGATCCTCGGAGTTTCCTGCACTCAACGAGTCTGCATTGCCCTCCGCTGAACTTCTGTTTCGATTTCTGTTTCGAAATCGTTCACGACGCGTTTTTTCTTCTTGAGCGCGTTGCTGACGAATGTTGTCCATCATTTTGCGCTTGAATTCAAGATACTGAGAGTAGTCAGTGAACCAATTGGAACCCTTGTTTTCGGTTGATCCGTTGGTTTGCTCCAACGGGCGTCCCTTTGAGTCCAACTGAGACAAAGGAAGTCCGTTAGGGAACAGACATCTCCACATTCCATCCTCGTTCCATGCAGAAGTTCCACCTGTTTTCACACAACGTTCATATGTTGTTACGGAGGGAACAGGATAGGCCCTCAAAGTCTTTGGATCAGAGGTCTGAGACCATCCTCCAAAGAAAGGGAAGGAGATTGGAACATTGGATTCATCCCAGACTCTGTCAAACTTGTCAAACTTTTCCATCAACTTGTTCTGTAGAGAATTGAATTCTCTTGTTCCAAAAACGTCGTCAAGTGATTGACCCCAAGACTTATCGTCTGCGGAGGGCTGTTCGGTTGATTCGTTGCGATTCCAATTTCTTGGGCAGCTCATTCTGGATAGTATGTAGGTAATTCAGTAGACAATCTTGCTTTTGATCTCATCTCATCGGCCTAGCAATCGGCCTTTAAATACTTTGGTTGGACTGTGGCGAATCACGTGGCGTCAGGCTACTGTCGCCTTCCATGCACTTCCCCGTAGGGAAGGACGAATAGATGGACGGCCGACGCTAGCCGACAAGGAAAGATCAAGAATGTTTACTATATTGCGGTACCGTGGGTTTGTGAATTCTTGTTTCCGGAAAGAAAAGGGCATGTTATCGGCACGAGAAAACCATCAATCTCTGTAGTGGATATTTTGGAGCACCCCAATAGTTGCACCTTGTTCTCGGAACCGATGTCCAGTGGCTGCCTGTGGCAATTGCATGGAAATGCAAACGCCAAAATCGTCAGTGCAAGTACAAAATCATTGATTACGTATAATTCTAAGTAGGTTTGCTTCTTTGTTAGGACTTAGTATAACCATTCCAGCTGCGGACACAAACAAGGCCTGATTTCATTTCCGGGCGAGAAATAAGAGGCTCCATAAAAGCAGATCGATAGGAAGTCGCCACGCGCAGCGTATACGAATTTCCTATCAGCTGAGTTGCCTGTTGAAACGGTTCTGGGGCCCGCAGCGAGGTGGCAAGTGGCAAACAAGTGCTTGCATATTGTGCCTGGAATCAACTGCTTTCTTCTCGGACGTGGAGCATCACATTGGGAGCCGACAAATCTCCTTTATCTGCTAGTTAATATTCCTCGCCATGATTGAAAAAAGCGCCAAATGTGATTATAGTCAGGTACACCAATGTTCCGCCGGCGATACTCATCAACATTGCCGACGTGCGAATAATGTCATTGTGAGCCAAAACTACGGGCAATGCTAGTCCAGAAAAGAGGATAAAACCTGTTGCAAACCGGCCAAAATCGACGACCGTGGAAGCGGTATCAGACATGAAGTCTTCTGCTCTCCAGTTTCCACAGACAGCGTTTGGCAGAGGAGCAATCAGAAAGAGTCCGACTTGGTTAGTAATGAGATGCTTTGGAGTGATTCGCAGAGGAGTTGTGCGTGTGTGCAGTCGATACTTACCCACAATCAGCGGGAACCAATTACTAAATAAGGCACATGATAGAATTATCAGCAAGAATCCCACGGCCAGCGAGCTGCTGAGAGCTATGATTTTATATAGAGGGCTGATTTGCATTGTTGTTTGGATGTGGAGGTTTTGTGAAGATGCTGGTGATGGTGATCCAGCCACAGAATCGGCTTAGACCGCTCAGCCATGTGACTTTATCTAGTGGCGGACATGAATGTAACAAAGGCTAGGAAATATACTTTTGAAATTGAGAAATGCAAGAGTGTCAGATAATTTACACCAATTTTTTGCGCTTCTCTTCACACTTGCTTATACTGAAAACCGATTAGCTGGAGCTTGGTTTTGTTGCAAAGATGCGATTCCGTGGGCATTGCGGACAAGAAAGCTTGCGGGTGTAAATGCTGACTACTTGCCGAAACATAAAAGAGCGTGTGCAATCCCCAGCTTCGCTCAGTGTCAGAGCTGCGCTCGCGACTCTGCACCTGTGACATCTGTTGCATCTCGCTACCAAAGGCTGGCACGCCCTACAGGGTAAGCCAAATTTCACCTTTGGGTCAAATCTCAACACGGCAAGCAGACCTTCACCACACTTTGAAATTGTCTACACAGGGTGGCAACAAGCAAATTTGTCAAGTACTCGTTCTAGAGCAGCAGCAAGCCGAGACTGAAAGTCAATTCCAAGAAACGTATTGAGCAAAGATAAACCGCAGTCATGTTTCGCAACTCATATGACAACGACACTGTGACATACTCTCCGACGGGAAGATTATTCCAGGTGGAGTATGCCAACGAGGCCATCAAACAAGGATCTGCCGCTGTTGGCCTTGCGTCCAAAACACACTCTGTTTTGGTGGCTTTAAAAAGAAACGCCGAGGAATTGAGTTCGTACCAAAAGAAGCTCATTAGAATTGCCGACCACATGGGCCTTGCGCTCGCGGGTCTGGCGCCGGATGCGAGGATTCTCTCAAACACGCTCAGAACGCTGGCGATCAATTCACAGCTGCTTTTCAACACGGCGCTGCCCGTGTCAAAGGCCGTAAATGCGATTGCAGATAAAGCGCAGTCCAACACGCAGAGCTACGGCCAAAGACCGTACGGCGTGGGTCTGTTGATCATTGGGTACGACAAGACCGGCTCGCACTTGTACGAGTTCCAGCCGTCGGGCTCGGTGCTGGAGTATGTGGGCACGGCGATCGGCGCGCGGTCGCAGGCCGCCAGAACGTATCTGGAGCGCAACTACGAGTCGTTTGAGGATGCGTCGTTGGAAGAGCTGGTTTTGCATGGTCTGAAGGCGCTGAGCGACACACTGGGCCAGGACAAGGAGCTCACGGCCGCCAACACCTCCATTGCATTTGTGGGCAAGGACCAGAAGTTCACCATTTTGGAGGACGCGCTGGTTGGTCCGTGGCTGGACAAGCTGGAGGCTCCGCAGGAGGCCGCTGAGGCCGAGGCCGAGGCCGCTGAGACTGCCGCTGCGCCAGAATCGAATGCAAATGCAAATGGTGAAGAGGCAATGGACACGCATTAGTCAACTTAATTAGTAGTAGTGTACAAAGGCAACTAGTGGTGTACAAAGCGAATCTAAGAGTTCATTCGGGTGATCCCAGTTATTTACACTATATACAATTTATTCCTTCTTTTCCTCCTCGGACGACTGGTTCTTGGCCTTCTCCTCGTAGACCTTCTTGAAGACGTCGAGCGACTCGGTCTGGATCTCGTCGGTCTTGGCCTTGATGTCGGCAACGTCGACCTCCTCGCCGGCCTGGGCACGGGCAATGGTCTCTCTCAGAGTGTTAATCTTCTCCTTGAGCTTGTCGGCGGCGTCCTTGTCGAGCTGGGCCTGGAATTCGTTGAGCGAGTTCTCAATCTCGTTGCAGATGGAGTCGCCGCGGTTGGCGGCCTCGACGGACTCGCGGCGGGCCTTGTCCTGCTCCTTGTACTTCTCGGCGTCGGAGACCATCTTTTCAATCTCAGAGTCCGACAAACCAGACGAGCCGGCGACGGTGATGGAGGCGTCCTTGTCGGTGCCCTTGTCGCGGGCCGACACGTTGATGATTCCGTCGGCGTCAATGTCAAAGGTGACCTCAATCTGCGGCACGCCCTTGGCGGCGGGTGGGATGCCCGACAGGGTGAAGTTGCCAATCAGCTTGTTGTCGCGGACCAGCTCGCGCTCGCCCTGGTAGACGCGGATCTCGACCGAGGTCTGGCCGGTGGCGGCGGTCGAGAAGATCTGCGACTTTCTGGTGGGGATGGTGGTGTTTCTGTTGATGAGGCGGGTGAACACGCCGCCGAGGGTCTCAATGCCGAGCGAGAGCGGGGTGACGTCGAGCAGGAGCACGTCCTGGACCTCGCCGGCGAGGACGGCGCCCTGGATGGCGGCGCCGATGGCGACGGCCTCGTCGGGGTTGACCGACTTGTTGGGGTCCTTGCCAAACAGCTGCTTGACGGTCTCGACAACCTTGGGCATGCGCGACATGCCGCCGACGAGGATGACCTCGTTGACGTCGGACGACTTGAGCGCGGCGTCCTTCATGGCCTTCTTGACGGGGTCGATCGTGCGCTTGATGAGCGGGTCGACCAGGCCCTCAAACTGCGCGCGGGTGAGCGTCGCGTTGATGTGCTTGGGGCCGGACGCGTCGGCGGTGATGAACGGCAGGTTCACGTCGGTGGAGACGGTCGACGACAGCTCGCACTTGGCCTTCTCGGCGGCCTCGCGGATGCGCTGGATCGCCATGCGGTCGCCGGTCAGGTCAATGCCGGTGTCCTTCTTGAACGCCTCGACGAGGTGGCGCACAATGGCAATGTCAAAGTCCTCGCCACCGAGGTGGGTGTCGCCGTTGGTCGACTTGACCTCAAAGACGCCCTTTTGGATCTCGAGAATGGAAATGTCAAAGGTACCGCCACCGAGGTCAAAGACGGCAACGACCTTGTCGTCGGTCTTCTCGAGGCCGTAGGCGAGCGCCGCGGCGGTGGGCTCGTTGACGACACGGAGCACGTTGAGGCCGACAATCTGGCCGGCGTCTTTGGTGGCCTGGCGCTGCGAGTCGTTGAAGTAGGCGGGCACGGTGACGACGGCGTTCTTGACCGTCTTGCCGAGGTAGCCCTCGGCGGTCTCCTTCATCTTGTTGAGAATGAAGCCGCCAATCTGCGCCGGCGAGTACGTCTCGCCGCGGGCCTCGAGCCAGGCGTCGCCGTTCGAGTGCTTGACAATCTTGTACGGGACCTGGTCAAGGTCCTTCTGCACCTCCTTGTCGTCGAAGCGGCGGCCAATCAGACGCTTGGTGGCAAAGAGGGTGTTTTCGGGGTTGACGACGGCCTGGCGCTTGGCGGGGGTGCCGACGAGGCGCTCGCCGTCCTTGGTGAAGGCCACGACCGACGGGGTCGTGCGCGCACCCTCGGCGTTCTCAATCACCTTGGGGATCTTGCCCTCCATCACGGCGACGGCGGAGTTGGTGGTACCAAGATCGATACCAATGACAGAGCCCTGGACCTTGGTCGAGTTAAATCTCGACATCATCGACGGCTTGAGAGCCGCTGACCTCCAGGCATTTTTAGCGAATCTTGACGCAAGCATTTTTTGTTATTTTTCAAGTTGTGTGAAGATGAAAAATTTGTTTTGCAAAAGGCGAATTATTTCAGCAAGCGTTGTAACTCTGGCCGGGATCTGGGGAGGCTGGCTTTATATATGGTGGGTGACCGGGGACCGCTCGGGAGATGGCTCGCTCGAGGAATCTTCGAGAAGCTTGCCGCGACGCAGCCCCCTCGCAAAGGGCAGACCAGGCGCACAAACAAGTGGCGGGCGACTGCCAGTAAAACGAAAAATTGTCATCTTTTGTCAGGGAAAAAAGCTCACCGAGCAGCCGTCGCTCTTGTTGCTTTCTAGCTTTGGTGTGTTATGTGCCTGTTTGGATTATTACAAGTCCAGTCGCTTGCTTCGGATATGTCGCCGCAACAAACAAGCCCATCGCGCAGCGACTGCCGGGCGAGCCGATGACAAGCGACCAGACAAGGCTGCGGTAGATTGCCAGTCGCAAAGAGCCTGGAGATTCTGCGATTCATTATCGTTTCACACAATGCACGACCAGCACACAAGCCGTTGACGAGCTCAATTGGACATTACCGCGGTGGAGACTTGGACGGCGATGGCGAGAGTTGGAGCTGCTGTGCCAGGACTTGTGCTGCACGTTGCGACTGCAACTGAGCGAAACGCAAAAACCGCGTTGCTTGGTTACTACCCGCACATATCCGCACATATCCGCATCGCTCGGAGCCACCACCGCATTGTCCGTTCGTAAATATGCATCATTGCTCCAATTGAGCTTGCCTCAAAGGTCCTGCAAACACACTCTGTAACGCGGTCCCCACTCTGGCCGTTGCACTAACACACGAAGCATGCCCACAGTGCACTGGCTGTATTTTGCTTCGGTGTCGAGCTGTTCTCTAGTATTACTACATAATCATTCTCCTGCTGGTTGGCTTTTACTCCACTGACTGAATTCCACTGACTTTAATTCCACCGGCTTTTATTCCGCTGGCTTTTATTCACTGGCTTTTATTCACTCCGCTTAGATGACCAGTGGCTGGCATCTGCGTGCCATTTTTCTCTCCCAGCGGCGCGCTCTGCGCGGCCATTTTTCGCGGTACACGTTGACGCACGATCCTGACGCGCATGGACGCCAACGTTCAAAAGTCAATTTAGCCCAATTGGGAAAACTAATTCACCATCCGCGACTTTTGTCGATTCGTGTTGAATTTCGCTCTTGACACTCGTTTGCATACTACAAAATCAAAAGACCGTCATTACTTCTCCAAAGCTTGCGTGAAAATGGCCAACGCCTTCTGCTTAACTGCTCGTCTTGATGCGATTGAAACCATCCTCGAGTTTCATTCTTTGACAGTGTCAACAGGAATGCCCTTCGCGATGCTGTCCACCAAGGTCCTGCGGCAGTACGGACTGTCTCTCACAAAAGACCACGTTACAAAAATCGTTACCCTCATGCCCGAAGCCCTCAATGTGGATCTCGCAACCTGGAGTATTGCCCTGCCCACCGCAACACAACCTAGAAAGGCCAAAATGGAGAGGTTTAAGCAGCTGGAAGAGCAGTACTTGCAAAGCGCGAGCGCAAAATCCGGTCCAGCCACGGCTAGCGTCGACGCTGCTTGTTCCGTTAGCGCTCCGCGTGCAAACGCCGCTCACGACAGCACCTCACAATTCATGAATATGCAAACCGGCCTGCTGACACCCGAGAACTCACCTCAGAAACCAAAAGTAGAAATTCCTTTTGAGTATCTGTCTCCGGTGGAGGCTCCGTCGTTGTTGACCCCGAAGCGCATATCCAAAAAACCCACTACAGGGAATGCCGCCAGACGTCGCTTGCCGTTAGTAGACATTGGTAATGCAGAAGATAAGCTAAAACAATCGAGACTGATCACTGCATTGTCAAAGCCACGTGCCAATCCCAAGAGCGGTGCACTTCAAATCAAAACTGCCAATCAATTGGTTCCGGGAAGCGTCTTGCAAAGAATCCTCGCCAAGGAGGCAGACCGCAAGGTGAACTCCGTCGAGGACAAGCTTCGGCAAAAACACGTCCAGTTCATTGCGGATCAGGCGCCGGCAGTGGCCCGCGTCCTCGCGGCACTGCTTCCGTTTGGCGCGCGCCAGCATTGTCTCACTAAGGCAGAGCTGATCACCAAGCTCCAAGACTCCATGACGACACCATTGTCCTGCAGCGATTTGATGGAAACTGTGCAGCTACTCGCGACTAAATCCGAGCCGATCTGTAGAGTGGTCCGATTGTCTGGCGAGACGTTTGTTTGGATCTACCGAAGTCCGCCAGCACAACAGCAATCAAGTAAACCGTCAGTGCTGACCCCAGCAGTCATATAAACTATTTATTCTTGCATATAGACATATTCTAATCAATTCTCAATGCCGTTTAATAATTGGTCGTTTTTTTGTTGACAAAGTATGTACAGTGCTTTCCCGCCCTCATCACATCATTTGGCCTTCATCTGATTTGCTCAATTGAGGCAAACTCATTAGTAAGGCCAGATTACGATAAGACGGATTTTTAGCGGCGAGCGATTACAATCAAACTATAAAAGGCCAATGATTTGCCTCCTGTTGAAACTCAGCAGCACTAGCAGCACTTGCAATTACAAACATGGCACCCACCTCAGTTGAACAAGCACCGGTGGACAAATCGGTCACCAAGCTGAACGTCGAGTTCAAGCACAAGTTTGGTCGTGGATTCGAGAAAGACTACAAGTCCTACCTCACTGAGGATACCTTGAACCGCTATGCTCGTCACCATGTGGATCTGTCCAAGGGCTACCCCGAGCGACCAACCGAGATTCCAATCTACCTGGATGAGGCGGCCGCCATCAGAAAGGAGGACTTTGACTACATTGAGCGCGGCAAGAACGCTGATCCGGAGAAGAAGGCCCTGTTTGGTGCCGCCAAAGAGGTCATCAACCTTACCAACCACATTGGTACTGAAATTGTCGGTCTTCAGCTCGCCGATTTGACCGACCAGCAGAAGGACGAGTTGGCTCTGCTCATTGCCGAGAGAACTGTTGTATTTTTCAGAGATCAGGATCTGGGTCCGGCGAAGCAGCTTGAGATCGGCAAGTACTTTGGAAATCCCGAGGTGCATCCCCAGGTTCCTCACGTACCCGGCCTTCCAGGTGTCACTGTGCTCTGGCCACAGCTCCAGGAATTGGAGATTGGTGGTGGTGCCAAGACGTTCTCGTTCAAGTCCAACGGTGGCGCATCTCGCTGGCACACTGACTTGGTGCATGAGCACCAGCCCGCCGGTATCACGCATCTGCACAATGACACCATCCCAAGCACTGGTGGTGACACTGTGTGGTCCTCGGGATACGGTGCTTACGACAAGCTGTCTCCCGCGTTCCAGCAGTTTTTGGACGGCAAGACTGCGATCTACCGGTCTGCTCACAAGTACTTGGACCGCAGCGACCCCCTCAAGGGCCCGCAATTCATTGAGCGCGAGCATCCTTTGGTGAGAACGCACCCAACCACCGGCTGGAAGTCGTTGTGGGTGAACCGTGCCATGACTGTTCGCATTGTCGGCCTGGAGCCCGCCGAGTCGGCGGCTGTTCTTGAGTACCTGTACAGTCTCTACGAGAACAATCTGGACATCCAGGTGCGCTTCAAGTGGCAGCCAACCAAGAAGGGCCTGGGCACCTCCGCTTTGTGGGACAATCGCATTTCGCAGCACAATGCCGTGTACGACTACGAGGGCCTCGAGCCAAGACACGGCACCCGCGTGACATCGCTGGCCGAGAAGCCATTTTTCGATCCGAAGTCCAAGTCTAGGAGAGAAGCCCTTGGCTTGCCAAACCCTCCTACCAGCACCAATCCACTGAACTATTAGTCTATTTGCAGGTCTATCTTTGAATATACTTTGAATACATTTTCAGGTCTAGCTTTTACATTTCAGCTATATTTTTTAGCTTTGAATATACTTGAATATACTTAGCGCTGGCCTTGCACAGTCGCCACTATTGTTCGCGAGTGTCTGTACCTTCTAAACTCGCAGAGCCAGATGCCCTGCCACGTTCCGAGTGCAAGTCTGCCGTCGCGGATGGGAATGTCTACGGACGGCCCAATCAGCGATGCTTTGACGTGGGCGGGCATGTCGTCGGAGCCCTCGTCGTCGTGCAGGTAGTGCGCGCCTTCTGGCACAGCCCTGTCCAGGGCCGTCAGCATGTCCTTGCGCACGTCCGGGTCGAAGTTTTCATTCAAGGTCAGTGCCGCGGACGTGTGTTGCATAAACAGATTCAGCATGCCAGTTTTGTAGTTTCTGATCTCCGGCAGTTTTGACAAGACCTCATCGGTGACAAGATAGCAGCCCTGAGAGCGAGGAGATAGCGTGATACTTGATTGACTCCACGACATGGAATGAGGACAGTTGCTCTGCCGGACAGTTGCTCTGCAGAGGATGATCCGCGGAACAAGTGATGAGTCACGTGAGTTGTTGCGAGCGCAATGCGCGCGCAATGAGCGCTCCGCGCCAAAATCGAGCTGCGCGCGTGTCAAGCACTGCTGCAGTGTGCAGCCGGCAAACGCCGCTGGCCTCCGCTGGCCTCCGCTGGCCTCCAGCTGCGGCCGTCGCCAGCGAATGGCGGTGCTGCCTTTCTGCTGAGCTGCCGACCCCCACGCCCCAGCTGTCGGACATTTTGTCGCCCGCGCAGGTTATCATCGGGGCGATATATAAACGGTGCCAGCGCGACGCTTGCAAACCAACACTCGCAATGCCCCTTGCCACTTTGAAACCCAGCGGATCCACGGTCGTCGCCCAGGAGCTCACGCCAGAGTCCTTTGCGCGCTTCGGCGGCGTGATCTCCGCTCCGCACCAGCTGAAAACCGCCAAGCAGTCGTCGGCCAACTACGGCACGGCCGTCAAGATGAACAGAGTGACGCCGATTGAAAACGAGTACAGCAAGGCGCCGTCGGGCACCCCCGCCACCGCCAACTTCAACGTGTTTGTCTCCTACCCGCCGGCCCACAAGTTTGTACATAAGGACGGCCGCAAGGTGCTGTATCCCGCCACCGTGCTCGAGCGCCATCCGTACACCACGCAGACGTTTCTGCCCATGGGCAAGTCGCCCAGCGAGAACGCCTTTCTCGTGATTGTGGCCGAGTCGGACCCGGCCACGACGCTGCCAAACCCGGCGACGGTGGCCTCGTTTGTCGCCAAGGGCAACCAGGCCGTCACGTACGGCGTGGGCACCTGGCACTCGCCCATGATTGCGCTCGCCGACGCCGTGGAGTTTGCCGTCCACGTCCACGAGAACGGCGTGCCCGACGAGGACACGCAGGAGGTGTACTTCGAGCCGGCCATCGAGGTCGTCTTTGACAGCGACCGCGAGTACAGCAAGCTTTAATGTATAATATTATAGAAATTTAGCTCGCATTTATTTCGCATATATATTTAGCCCGCATCTATTTCAGCCATTGACATATTTCAGCCATTGATCCGTGTGTAATTTGTCCGGGGAAAAAGTTAAATCACGTGCGTTGCAAAAGGTGAAATTTTACGCTCGCCAAACTCCACCACTCAACAATGAAGCAGACGCTGACACTACTGAGGAGAGCGGGCTTCCAGCGGCTCGCAGGCGAAGTGCTCGCCGACGCTCAGAACCTGCAGGGTGTCGTGAACCACCCGCACGTGGCCCAGATGCCGGCCACTTTACAAGCATTTTTCAACAGATATCCTCCGCAGCCATTCAAGCAGTACGCCGACAAGCCCACGACCGTCGACGCCGACGACGCAAACCCGTTTCTGCCAAACAAGAACCCGCTTACAAACAAATGGAGAGACCCGGAGTACTCCTTGCGCCGCCAGTCTGACCTGTACAAAGCGGCGTACAGACTGGGCATCACACACCTGCTGCCGCCCATGAGCAAAACGTTCTACGAGGAAAAGTACGACAACAAGAGCTTTGTCCGTGGATCCCAGGCGTTCAAGCTCACCAAGCGCGAGAGAAACGCCGAGAACAGGGCCAAGGAAATCGAGCAGGCTGTGGCCAACGCGGACCAGCTGATTGCCGCGGCGAGAGGCTCCAAGTTCAAAAAGAGACTCGAGAAGAAGAAGAGTGTCGCAAAGCCAAAATGGTACTAATCAGTATCCAGAGCGCAGCTCATCTTGGGTAGCTCCAACAATTCCACGCTGTTTCTCAATGCTTGTTGGAGCCAGTTGCATCGCAGTGGAGCCAGTTGCACTTGCATCTGAGGCAGAGGCGAAAGCGAGCCGAGCAGTCCAGCGGCAGCGCAAAGCTTGTAAATAGTATTATACACAAATAGATTGTTTTGATGGCATTGTGAAACCGGCGTTTCTCAATCGCCACTCTGATGGCGCCTACGTCCGCTCCCGCTTCCGTTTCCGTATCTATTTTGGCCTGTCAACTTGTGTCAGCTCCGACCGCCTCGCAGACACTAGCCAGCAAGCTCTGGAGTGGCCTCGGTTCTCCGCACCAGCTATGAACCGGAGCACACTGTTGCAACACACTTTCAATTGTGCACATTAAAAAGTGAGCAGGGTGCATTCTGAACACATTACTGACAGAGACCGCGTTCGAGTTTGCTAACCTCGCAGCTTCTGTGCTTTTAGACCTTCCTAGTCAGGACGCTGTAGTCAGGCTGCAAACGCCCTGACATGAATTGTGGGGAACAGTGGTTCCGGACAGATTGCTGATAGCATCGATATAAAAGGCCAATTATGAAGGTGAGGTGTGCAGCGCAAAGCTACTAGCTATCGAACTGCACAATGATCTGGCCCTACGCTCTACTTGTTCTGTTGGCGAGCTACTACTTAATTGATTACTTGTATGTCTTGTATCTCAGCAGGAAGTTTGGTGCTAAGCCAGCTCCCCCACTGGACTCTGGTTATTTCAATATCAACTCGTTGAGGGAAACATACAAAGCTCTCCAGGATGGCTCAATTCTGGAGTTGATGAACTCCCGCTTCGCAACTGGCACTGGCACTGTGAGTGCTAGAAACATTGTCCAAGGCAAATCTACCTTGACTATCGACCCTGCCAACTTGAAAGCAATTCTCGTGAGCCAATATCATGAATTTGGGCAAGCAGGAAAGGTCAGAATTTTCTCTCAATTGAAAACAAAGGGAATTTTTTGGTCGGAAGGGGCCCGCTGGAAACATTTGCGATCGGTGCTACGTCCGTCATTCACGAGGGACGAGGTCACTCGCGTTGAGTATTTGGAGGATCACGTCAAGAATCTCATTACCAGAATCAAGGAACACAAAGAAAACCGATTCGACATTCAGGAGCTCTTTTTCAGGCTGACTTTGGATATGATTTGCGAAATCATGGCTGGCCAAGCACCTGGTCTGCTCTCTCCGGAGGGCGCTTCGGATGAGGCCGAAAAAGTTGGATATGCAATGGACTATTTAACAGAACATTTCAGCAAAATATCGATGGGCCAGAGCAAATGGTTTTTGAATAACTTCAAATTCAAACAGCTGGAGCAAGTTCTGGACGATTTTCTCGACAAACCGATTGAGCGGGTGCTCAGTTTGAGTAATGAAGAGAGGTCGAAAGCTCTCGAAAAAAGATTCATTCTGTTATATTCGCTGGCAGACCTTGAAAGGGACAAGACTGAAATGAGGTCGCAACTTAGCAACATTTTACTGGCCGGCAGAGACACCACGGCACAAACTCTCACCTGGGCAGTCTTTGAATTAGCAAGACATCCTGATGTTTGGCGAAAGCTGCAAGGAGAAGTAGCAGGAAATATTGGCATGGATCCCTCTGTCCCTCTTTCTTTTAAGGATTTGACATCTTTAACCTATCTCTCCCATGTGATTGACGAAACCCTTCGCCTCTATCCTCAGCCACCCCTGAATTCGCGTACAGCCAAGAAGAACACAGTTCTCCCTCGCGGAGGAGGTCCGCACGGAGACGATCCAGTATTGATCAGAGAAGGTGAAGCGTTGTACTTTTCCACCCACTCATTACACCGTCTAACAGAGGTTTACGGCCAAGATGCGAACGAGTTTCGCCCAGAAAGATGGGGAGAAGGTCTACAGCCAGGCTGGGCTTATCTTCCATTCAATGCTGGCCCAAGAGTATGTATTGGAAGGCAGCTAGCCCTGAACGAAATCTCGTTTGTCCTAGTAAGACTCGTCCAAAACTTTTCACAAGTCGAGCTGTCTGAAGAACCCGACTACCCTCCAGGCATCAGACTCAGAATCACATCGATGAAGAGAAAGGGCCTTTATGTCTCGTTTCGGGTCTAATGAGAAGCGTACTTTAGCTATAGTTAATCAGTATTTATTCAACGACATTCGAAACAGTTGAGATGAATTAGGATTATTATGGAATAATAAATGTCGACATGATACCATCTTCACCTGTAAGGTCAGCAAAATAGAATCCAAGTGCCGCTACAATGTAGGTTAGAATGAGGATGGAGCCTTTAAAATAGTTACTCTTTCCTTCTGCGTAAATATAAGAAAAGAGAAATACGCAAAAAATGATAATGAACAAATCCCAGCGTGGAAACACGAGAGTAAAGTTAAAGTCTCGGAACGATAATTCGGGATCTGTGTTGCTCCAAATAGAATAGAGAACCAATGCTGGAACTTGTAACAGACACACCTGTACAGCGTAAGCAGAACCAATCTCCATAGACAGCGCAATATTTCCTTGCATGGCAAAGGAAATAGCATTCAAAAACTCCGTAGTATTCGGGACCAACGCAAAAATAGTGATACCCAAAAGCTTTTGACTAATGGATATGTTGGCTAAAACAACGTCAACCGTATCCACCAGAATCTCCGCAATTATCGCATACGCTAATGTTGCTGCTAACAAAATAACGGTCGACTTGGTTCTAGACCAATTTGGAGCATCATGACCACCAGAAGGAGGTTCCACTGGAATAGCAGGTGCTGCTGAACTGTTGACAGTACTGGCCACAGGGAGAACGGGACCCTGCTCCCCATCCACAGCCGTCAGACCTCGTGAAACAGATTTTCTGTGGTCTGGTGCGGGGGTAGCTGTGTTCCAAATCATGGCGGCATGTGTCCGAAGTGTAAACCACAATCCAATCACGTATGAGATAAATAGAAGCACAGCACAGCAGTACGAAAAGGGCTGAATGGAGGAGCGAAAGAGATTGTCAGCGCTGAGGGGAACTTGATAAAATTCACATCTCCTGCACGACTGGAGTGTTTGATCGATAGGCGGCGGTGATCCATCACCATTTACACAAGCACCGCAGCGTAGTTCATAGGTTCCATAAATCTGATAAAAAACGGTCGGAGCAAAGGTTCCAATTACTGCAAACATGAGCATTGTCGAAGAAACGCCAGCTGAATTTGGATTATAGCGTTGCGTTTTACGAATCAGTGCACCTGCACACATTGAAAGTCCAGGCAGTAGCAAAATTGCAGCTAGAATGGAGCCTATAATCGACCCCTCTACCAATATGCCCTTGCCCTGCTGTAAGGCAACAGTATAGAGAAAAACCTCTACAATTGTAGAGAAAAACGCATTAATAGCTGCACCCATACCCATTGATGTTTGGGCAGAGATCGAAGCTACAGCCTGGCCCAAAAAGTAAGCTAGCGGAATCACGCTCAGCAAAGACAATACAAAAATGAGCGAAGGTTGGGCGATCCATATATCGAGCTCAAGGTATTCATGAAGAATGTAGTAATTCAAAATAACAAATATCACGCCGGCTAGCAAGTTGATGAAAAAAATGTTTGTGCCGTCAATGGTGTATTTGTAATAGTTGATTCCAAATGCCCTGTACGTGCAGAGTAGAATAGATGTTTCGCTAGCATCTGCCGCCGTTGTGCTGGAATAAGCTGAAGCAGGTTTAAATGACAAAGACAAAGGATGGCGACGTAAATGATATGCAAGTATCGATGTGACTTTACCCATGGGAATGGAAAACACCCCCAAGAAACAAATCAGCGACACAAGATAGAGAAAAGGTGCGATGAGAGCATAGTACCAGGCAAAAAATACAATTCGGCCCAATGTCCATTTGCCACGACCAAAAAAGCGTCGTTTTCTCTGATTTCCACCTGGTAGAAGTGGACTATCTTCAGCATCATTTTCTTCTCTGGCTGTGTGATCAGTGGAGTCAGTGTTGGAAGCAGATGTATCAGCATTGTTTTCTGTTGCGGCACCACCGCTTGCACTTCGAGATGGACCTGCTGCTGAGCTACTTCCATGTGCAGCACTAGCATGAGCAGCACCGTCACTATGCTTAGGACCAAAAAACAATTTTCCTGCTTCGACTGAACCTGTATGCCACTGCAAATACTCAGAAAGGGGCCTGCCTTCACCTTCATCTTCTTCCCAGTATTCCTCAATCTTGCTCAACTCCACATATTTACCAAAGGGAATAAAGAGATAGGTTCCAAGAGAAAAAAAGGTACGGCCGTAATCTGCCGCAGAATTGGACCAGAAAAGAATCATGCAAAATGATGAAGCAACAGTGCAGAGAATTAAGAACAGACTACCAAAAAAGATTGTCCATAGAACGTTGCCTATCAATACAATGAAGGGGACCTGTTTACCAGGCGTAGAATGAATATCGCCATCGGCAAGCTTCTGAACAGAGCGTATTTTTTTATAAATAGCAGGTTTCCAGATACGAATGCCAAATGGATGTGTAGTGTTGATGGCATCTTGTCGTTCTCGTAGTGTAAACGTCTCGATCGACGAGACGGAAGCCATGTCATCGTTGTCTTCATCATAATGCTCATCTCCGTGGTTTGCACCCTCCTCTTCCTCTTCTTGAATGATCGAAGGGGACGGCAGCGAAAAGTTGTCCAATTCTGACGCACGAGAAACATTTCTGAGTTTGTGCTGCAGCTGGGTAGGATGCTCAACACCTGAAGATGTAGCTTTCAAAGATTCCTTTTTGGCCGCCAAAATTGGTGAATTTATGGCCACTCGTCTCATACGATGCTGTAGTTCGTCGCTATATTCTTGATATTCTCTGTTTCTGTCAGCCTCCAGCTCTTCCTCATCGTCGTCTGTGGAAAAGAACTTCTTTCCACGATTAATATTTGCAGAAGAAGGTGGTCTGTGTCGCAAAGCCGGTCGCAGCGGGCCGCTTCTGCTTCCTCTCGAAGTTATTGGAGTTAGGGAAGGAGACGACGATTGGAGAATGGCTGAAGGGACAGTAGCCGGAGCAGCACCGGCTCCAGGATTTGTAGAGGACGCTTTAACAACACCGGGAGATTCGACGACATTGTTTGTGTTTTCTCCGCCACCGTCCGTCTTATTGGTTTTGCATTTATCCACATTGTCACCATTATCAACGACAGTGTCACCTTTCGCTGCAACGGCAGCAGGATTTGGCTCTTCACGATTGGACGAACTCATTGTGGTGACACGCTGCTAAGTTGAATTAGCGTCTGACTGGAACTATTTGGAGCCGGTTTCTTTTGTCAGTGCACGTATATTTAGTGATGAAAAGGGGATACGCCTGCGGCATGTTAGCCTCTAAATCGGGTATCAAAGATGACGGGACAGGAGATAAAAACGGCAAGCGATCATTGGCGTGGAGACTCAGATAGGCGTTTCAAATGCCTTTTGACAATTAAATCGTCAATGTACCTGCTTCTATACAGTATTCCGCCGAGTGCGAGATGACTGCTGACAAGGGTCGACGAGAAACACTGCACGGTACCGTCTAGTCAGACCTATAGATAACAGTTCGTCTGCGGCTAGTCAAGCACGTGCATGCTCGATTAAGATTGTGTTAGCTATAGAGTGAAAGTACGGTGAATGATTATGATAAATAAATAGATTTCTCCACATCATTGCTAATTAGACGTGTTTTGAGAACTTCGCTCTTTTTTGGGTCTTTCCCTGTAATCCCTCTGGTCGTTCTGTTTATAATCACTGGGGATTCTTTCTTTCCGCTCACCATGGGCTCGATCAATGCGTCCTCGCTCGCTGCGACCGCGGTCACTGCGCTCAATTGCAACATCATCTGAGTGGGATGGTCCGTGACTGAAATCCGCACTCGACAGGCGAAAGGTTTTCTCAAACTCATACGATAGATCCATGAATGGGCCAGTGGTTGTCGTTGAGAATTCATTTACCTTATTCACCATCTTGGTCAAGAACCTTGCTAATCGTTCAGCATGCTCTGCGTACCTCGTGTTCAACCACTCAATTGCCTCCACTGCTGAGATATATTGCCCGTCGTTGTGCGTGATTGGTTCAAGCGGAGTCACAGATTTTGGAATGACAAGTGATTCGTCAACCTGATACATTGCTCTCATCGCATCTCTAGCCAAACCAATAAACTTCACGCTGCACTTGATGAGAGAGGCTTGGGTTGTGAGTAAATCCTTGTCAGTCAGCAGACATTCCTTCATAGCGGTGTCGAGAGCGGAGATATGCTTTTGAATAAGAACGTCAATCGATGGGACGTCTGACATCGATTGCTCTAACTGGTTCCAAGCGGGTTCAAGCACCTTTGCCGTACAGTAACTGAACAACATGTCCAGAACACAAGACAGGCTGAATCGGAGGTTTTCTATTTTTCTTTTAAGTCGTCCAAGAACCTGACCTCTGCTGGAACCCAAGCACTGGCAAGCTTTCCATCCCCAGTCGGTACGAAAATCTTTTGAAATCTCATTCAGTTGCTCCTGCGCTTGTCGTATGTTGACCAGATGCCGGAAAATCATCTGGTAACGAGTCATTGCCATCAGTGGAAAAATGAGAGAAATAGGAAATGGCACTTTGATGTGCAGCTCTAAGCCCTGTAATGCAGTGATTCCGTTTGCTTCCTGATGACCATTTCTAGAAGGCGTGTCAGCTCTACTAAATGGCGTTACACTTCTAATTGAAGCAGCACTTGGGTTATCCCGCAGTCTTATCATCGCATTGGTGTCCACTCCGCTAACACCAATAATCTGCAGGAGGCTATCTCTCACGGAAGTCATGGTCAAATTCAAATGCACTTTTTCACGAAGGGAATCACTACTGGAAGCGGATCCAGGCTGAGACACAGCATAGTCAAACATATTTTGTAGTTGGCCAATAGAGGCAGAGCTAGCAGGTTTAGCAAGCTCCGCTCCAGCTTTATCCATAAAATCATTGAGGTAATCTGCTTTATAAAGCAGGTAGAAATGTCTTATAGATTTGAAGTAATCCAGCATATGAGATTTCATCAGAAAATCTCTCAACTTGACGTTGGCCAGCTGGTATGCTTGGCCAATGGCTGGTATCAATCTAGGGTCATCAATGCTTTTGAAATGATTCTCAGACGCCCACAATCTGTTTGTTGGTAATATTGCTCCAGAGTCTTTATCATCAACAACCTCAGTCTCCCGAAGCACATTCAAGTATTTACCAGTGAGGAGTATCTGTGAGTAAGTCTTCTCATCCGCTATCTCCAAGGGTAGTTCAAATACTTTTACTTTATATCGCTTTTCCCAGTATTCGTCAAGATAGTCAACCTCTAAACTATCTTCCTCTAGCATTGCCCCATTTGCTGATCGAGACATATTTGAAGGGGCTTCAGAAATGAGAAATTCATCATCTGGATCGTCAAGGAGACCTGAGTTCAACCACGATTCCAGCATTGTGATATACGGTTGAGATGCAGCGGATAGAAATGATTTGTAAAGCTTCCTTGCTTCGGGAGCGGAAACCAATCGTATTTCCTGAGCAATTAGTTTCAGAATTGAACCTCCTTTGCACATTGTCGAACGATCGACAGACTCAACCCCTGGTTTCTCATTTTTCACTGCTTTCACGACATCATCCACATTCATGATGTTTTTTTCTCTTCTAAGACCATTTTCCTTTTTGCGTTCATTTTCCGCCACAATTTTGCGCATTAGCTGGTAAGTAAAAAACAACATGCGCTCAATTGGTGCCAGTTGTGTAGCAATGGTAGATAAGCGGAAAGTATTGGATTTTGCCAATTGGTCAATCAAATCTGCTACCTTGATTAAATATTGAGTTTTGACATTTCGAAACTCCGCACAAAGTGCCTGATTAACACGACCACAATGTGATCGGCTTGCTTGATAGTTGTAAAACTGCTCAATTGCATAGTAGTACTGACCACAGTGAACCCATGATTTTATGCTGTCTCTGATAGAGCTGTGGAGACTCTTTGTGACAACGAATTCAGGTCCTAATAGACGATGGAACTGCAACTCTGAATTGAAATTGTCTCCATACTTGATGTAATTGCCAGAGATGCCGAGTAGCACGAAGTTCAACAAATCTTCACAAACTAAAGCTTCCTGCTGTATAAGGCTCAGAGTTTCTAACGATATGGCCTTTACGCTGGTGCGTGTTGAGCTCATTAGCCTTTATCTCTTTGTGACGCGAGAAATGTTTACAATTTGCCCTCAATTAGACTCAGTCGGATATTGAATTCTACGCGGTGACAAGTGGGTGTGAGTTCGATGGTGAGTCTAAGCTGTACAAAGAAGTTTTATATTGAAAACAGTTCAAAAATTGCGTGCATTTCCTTGAAAGTATTTAGCAGTATTTATCTTGGCTGATTTTGCTAACCTTCAAGTTGACTCGACCTTCGGTGAATTTGTCTCACCTTCGTGCCGCAGTAAATTCCACGTGAAGCGGATATTGAACGAACAGTGAAGAGCGGTGCGAAATCAAACAATTGACAGAAATCACCGAGACTATTCTGCAAACTCGAGTATTAAGATGTTTATTTTATAGAGATTACGGTTATACAACGATTCCGCGAATGTGGTTGTAGAACAGCTCCCGAGTGCACAACATATTCCCCGGCTGGAACACATTCCAAGAATATAAATTATATGCATCGCTAGCAACTGGCATTCGCAAGTACTTTACTTGAATTCTTTGAACACATCGATACGCGATATTCTCTGTAAGTCAACTATTTCCGGCAACGTGGGCTAGTGAATGAATTACTCATTTTGGAACCCCAAGGGGAGTGGGGTGAAATATTCATTCTACCACAAGACTAGTAGGGGGAGGAAAAGGTATATTCAACAACCATTTTAAAGGATTGAAAATTTGCCGAATCTAGTGAGGATTTTGATAACGAGAATCAGTGAGTGATGCTGAGCCCTCGTTCAGAAGGACGCTCTCCCTCAGGGAGGAGATCCTCCAGCTTCACAATTCAAGCTCCAGCATCAGCAGCATCTGGCTTGGGTTCGGTTTTGAAAAACCTTACTCGTCCTTTCAAAACCTCTTCTCAAGCCTATCGTCCAAAGATTGTGGGCGGTGCCTCGAATATGCAAGATTTGATGAACAAATTGGGTCCAGAAAATGCCCCGTCGGAGCGAATTACTGCTGCTGAGTTGCTACGTGCCTCTGTGGACGACTATGCAGTGTCATCTGTACCTGAAATTTGGCACGCTGCCAGAGATATGCTCGATAAAAAGAATATTGCGGACTGTAGAAGATCTGGTTTGCGGTTGTTGCGGGCCTGCATTGAAAATTCCACTCGATTGATATCTACAAGAATGCTCTATTTCTATGCGATTGTTAATTCTGCAAACGTTGAGGATTTTGATCTTCAACTCGAGTGTCTTGTTGCATTGACGCAAGATGGAAGGGATATCAGTGATATCATGGGCGAAGAAACCAATTCGTTAGCCACTATCCTTTGTAGCTGGATTGACATTCTCATGGATTCTTTGTTGCAAGTCCGCTCAGGAGTTCGTAGAGAGTCTAAAAATTCCTGGAGCGATACCACAGAGAACAAACTTCTGGGCCTTATGAAGTTTACTTCAAATGTATTGAAATTTAATTTCACTGCATTTTCAGAAACTCAGCTTATTCAGCTGATCGATCATGTTGTTACTGTTTGTAAGAGGGCTACAATGGCTACTGAAGTGTCGGCATGTATGGATCTCTTTGATACCCTTCTGATTTACGGTTACATACCTATGGTCTCTTTGCAACCAATCATTGAGATTATTTGCGGAATTTATCCCCGGGCGAAAGAACTTAGAGAAAAAGCGTGGAAGACCATATATACTCTTGCGCACTCATTTGTTGAAAACAATGTGATGGACATTCTCATGTCGATTTTGAAACACCACAATGCTCAAAAGCCAGACTACAACACCAATACCATGCGAGGTGCTGCTCGATTTCTCTTTATGCTTTCAAAAGTGAAAGACACTAGTGATAAATATTATGTCATTAGTGTTTCCGAAATTTTTGAGTCTTACAATGAGGCAGTTGCTCTTAATAGTCAATCGCTTACATTGGAGATTGTTCAGTGTATATATGAGATTCTTGATGATCCTGAGCTAATTGATCGCATAACCTTTGATATTTGGCAAAACGATGACTATTCACCGCTAGCTATTCTTTTCAAGATTAGTGAAATGGACTTTGTGCTGCGCAATGCCAAAAGTGGGGACTCGGACTCTTCACTGATTAATGATAAAGAGTCCAAGGTTAGTAACAATACGGGTGCTGCAGATGCCAAGAGCGTAGTGTCTGGAAAGGAGGTTGTTACTCTAACAGATACCCCCGGCCGCAAAGTCGTCAATATTTTCCACAAAATATTTGCAGTATTAGCACGAAACCTGACTGAAAATATCTTCAAAGGTCCTAGAAATGCTCTTCTTGCATTTTTTATTGATATGGCAGACTATTTGGATGATTCAACAGCGCTAGTAATGTGTGACGATTTCTTGGCTCATTACTATTGTAACCCACTACACGAAAATTGGATGACCAATTGTGAATTTTTCATGAAAACATTTCTTTCCCCCTATTGGGGTGCAGCAGTAAATATTTCTGTTTTGAACACAGTGTGTGAACTTCTTCCATACTTTTTGGAGATCATCAGCACAGCCGATATATATCGACTGATTGAGCTGATTTTGCATTCTTTTTGCAACTGTGAAGATGAGGATGTTTTTAAGGCTCTTATGGAATTGGGTTTCAACATTGGAGCTAGAAGCGAATACAATCTATTTGCTCTTGTGGATGAGTTCTTGAAAGCCATTATTCAAAATACTTATGAAAACAAGAAAGACGATCAAAAGAAAAAAAAGGAACAACCGATAATATTCAAAACAAAGCCATCTAAGTTTACACATTTGGCCGCCCGTACTGTGTCAAGGCTATTTATGGCAACTTTTGAGTATGAACCAAAGAAAGCGCGCTCCATGTACTTCTTGATGATAGACACTTGTTTTCGATGTTACGAAGCTCATCCTCCGACATTTATTGAAGTAGCTAAAGTGCTTGTCAGAATTCGTACAACAGCCAAGAACAGCATTTTAATCACAAATTCTTTAGATGTCGAAAATTTGGCTAGTGGACTGAAGAAAAATCCTTCTTCCCACGGAGGATGGTCTTATAGTGAAGGCGAAGAAGCATTGAATGAAGGGCGACTAGATTTTCCAGCTTTACGATTGAAGAGGAGGGCTGAGGCTGACGACGACATTGGTTCAAATACTCTTGATCCAATGGAATATGATCTTGATGTGAATATGTGGTTCAATATTGTGTTGATCATATATTCCAGAGGGGCACCGTGGGAGTCGTATTCTTTTGTCATTTGTCATTTTGGATCTCAGCTATCAAATCTTCAGCTTTTTGATGGACAAGCAGAGCTTGTGCGAGCGTTGCGCCAGCAACTGTCGCAGCAGATCGAGGATTCAGAACCAGCTATTGATCTTGTGGTGAAATCAAGAAGCGAAAAACTATCCATCTATCCACCAGGTTTGAATAAGTATGATGTCATTCAGGTGCTTATTAGAACTATGACAGGATTGATTCCTTTTAGCATGCTCTTCACTAAAAAAGATAATGATCAAATTGTTCAGTCTTTAGTCACTAGCATGTCGTCTGAGAGAACAGCAGTTGCATGTATCCATGCTCTTGTAGTCTGTGCCTACGAAATCCCAAGCTGCCTCAGAAGATTTCTTGAGCCCATTCTCGACAGATTGCAAACCAGAATCACAACTAAAGGTGTCTCTGTACACATCTTGGAATTTTTGATGTCTCTTGCGAGACTTCCAAAGATGGCAAATTTTACTCAAGATCTCTACAAACAAGTGTTTGGAATTGCTTTCAAGTATATTGCCCATGGTCGAGATTTAAGATTACGCAACGAAAAGATGAACAAGGTCGATCAACCTGCCCACAGACTCTCTGAGAAAAATGGTGACAGTGATCCTGAGGCTCCGCCTCAATATTTACTTTCGATGGCCCAATCTCTAATTGCTGTTTGGTTTTTAACTTTGCCACTGGGAAAAAGGCAATATATGGTTTCTTATATCACTCGCAATTTTGTGATTTCTGAAGTGAACGATGTTGAGACCATTGATGAGGCAAGTTATGCAATTCTTGACATGATCACACGGTATACTTATTCTGATTCAGAGCCATCTGTACAGTACAATATTCCTCCTCTTTTGACGAATGGAGAACCTACCGCTACCAAAAGCTGGCTGTACGGTGATAGTATTGTACAGATTGAGACCGCAAAGTATAGCGGAAAAACCCAAGTCGTTATAAGAAGAGCTTCAGGAACTGATGTTTTTAAGGTGGATACACAGGGTAAAGTATTGCCTGATGAAGTTATCAACAAAGAAAAGCTTGGGTTGTGGAAGTCTTCCGTTAAACCAGACATCAGAGCAGTTCCTGGCTTGAAAACTTTATTTGATCCTAGTTATTTTCTCCTGCAGGTTATCTCACCTCCCACTGACGTGTCTGAGAAGGTCTTACCAATTCCAATCAAAGAGGATCGTGCCAATGCTCGTGCCTTGAACTCTCTTGATTTGATTCCGACAATTGACTTTCATAAAATTGGTGTGGTTTATATTGGACCTGGACAGCATACTGAACAAGAAATTCTTGGAAATACTGCCGGTTCAAAGAGCTACCGACGATTTTTACAGAAACTGGGTCGTTTAGTGCTGCTGAAAAACAACAGAAATATCTACAGTGGTGGCCTTGATACTGAAAATGATTTGGATGGCCGATTTGCATATGTTTGGAGTGACCAAATCACTCAAATTGTGTACCATACCCTCACGTTAATGCCAACTCCAGAGCAACCGACTGACGCATCTCTTTCTAGCAAAAAAAGACATGTTGGCAATGATTTCGTATCTATTTATTTTGACGAGTCAGGATTGCCATTCAACTTTGATGTTCTAAGAAGTCAATTCAACTTTATCAATATTGTCATCACACCACACACTGTCAAATATTCGGATATTGCGTTTGACCTTCCAAACGACAGAGGAAATTATGATGAGATCAACGAGTCCAAAAGGTATTACAAGGTACGGGCATATACAAGAGAAAGAAGGGATGCCGTGTTTGCTGCCTGCCACACGCAACTAATTTCGCAAAACAATTTGCCGGTATTTGTGAGAAATCTCGCTTTGGTTGCATCACAGTTTGCAGTCATCAGAAATACAATCGGCCAATATAACTTCAATTGGCAGTATAGACTCCAGCAAATACGATCACTCAAGACTCGTGTTAAAAATCAAATTACAGCTGATCACGATGCTCGCATCAAAGAAGCAAGCAAAAAGGACAAGGTTGATGTTGGTCTCGGATTTTTAGATCAGTTGAATGCTGGCAGTTCAAATTCTAATGAAGTATCAGAAGTTGACACCGAATCAGAATCAGGACCCGCTTTTAAAAGCGACGACGTGATAGAAACTGGCATATTGAAGCAGCTCAATTTCTCACAATTTGCTTAAATCACGTTGCATATTATTTATATATATATATATCAAAACGAAACATCCCGCTTTCGAATAAAATTGCTTATTAGTCACCTTGTTCAATATGAAATGCAATAGTGCTTTGATACACACATTGGGGCCTCAAATGTGAAAGCGATTTTGGAATCTTTTTATCGCAGTCGACGTTGTTAATGGTCTAACTTCAAAGAAAAATCCACAATTGGCGTACCTTGATGAATACTGCTCGTTGAGTAAATATCAATTTGGTTAGTCAAATAGCTTGCAATGTTGGTCTCAGTCAATCCTCCTGAACATTCCAACAGGAATTGCTTCTTTCCAGTCCATTTTTCTTTAATTGAAAGAGCAGCGGTCCTCAAACCTTCGCCACTAAAGTTATCAAGCATAATGATATCTGCACCTGCAGCAATAGCTTCATTTGCCTCCTCCTCAGACTGAACTTCAACTTCGATTTTCATCGCAAAGCCAGCAACACGTCGCGCACTCTCGACAGCTTTAGTAATAGAGCCAGTTGCCCAAACATGATTGTCCTTGAGCATAATCATTGAGGAAAGATCGTATCGATGTGGATCAGCTCCTCCCACGATCATAGCGTATTTTTCTACTTGACGAAATCCCGGTGTGGTTTTGCGGGTTCCAGCAATAATACCTTTGTAACCGGATTTCCTGGCTAATGAGGTCAAATGAGCAGATCTAGTTGCAATACCTGAAGCCCTAGACAAGATATTGAGAGCCGTGCGCTCAGCAAGCAGTATCTGTCTAACAGGGCCTTTGACATGTGCAACAGCAATTTTTTTACCTTCAGTAGTAATAAACTCTCCCTCCTTGATCAACCAAGTAACCTCTAGACCGCATTGGATAAACACCTCATTAGCAAAAGGTTTACCGGCGAATACTCCATCTGATTTACAAAGCAGAGTAGCAGTCTTTGTACCTTCTCCTACGACGTACCCACCATAATCAAATGAAGGCACGTCTTCAGATAACCAATCAGTAATCTTTTGCTTCCATGCACCATTTGCAGGAAGGGCATAACTTAAGTCTGTCAATTCAGCCATTTTTGCAAGTATAGGAAACGAATGATTGTCGGGACTCGCACATACGGAATCCAACGGAGCAGATTGTGGGGTTCTTAACAACATGAAACTATTAATTAAGTGTCGGATCTGTAAACCAACGTTTTTAGGCATTACAATTGCAATCACTTTAGTATCACATAAAATAATCTAAAATTACAATGTTATATACAAAATTGCTATCTACATATTTACATAAAGAAGCACATCTAATTGAACCAATCAACGCTTATTCTCCAAAGCCAGCAGCTTTTCAATCGACGCTAAATGTTTCCCATAGCTATACTTCTTAACCGCTTGCAAATGAGGCTTTATAGCTTCTACAAGCCTATCATGATGACTCCCGTGCGTTACATCCAACAGTTTCTGTATAACATAGTTGGCGAACTGATCTTTGATCATTGCCGCTAATGCTGACGAAGATCCTTGAGAGGTATTGTCTTCTCCTATAATCTGATCAACAAATCCGTTCCTTTGAGCAGCAGTACCAGCTACTATGCATCGTTCAACAACATTGGATGCAAACTTATGCCGCGATAACGTCACAACAGATCCTTGAACCATCATTATTATCTTCTCGCAATCAGCTTTAGCTCCTTTTTCAATAACATGCTGTATGACATAATTTCCAAACTGATCCTGAACAAACTCTTTAGAATACTTATGAATTTCACCAAGTAAGTAATCAACTTCTTCAGTATCGCAATGCTCTAACATCCTTTGAATTACGCGACATCCGTATGGATGAGTGGCTAGTTCATATACCTGTCCATGAAATGCGTCTGTAATAAATTTGATGCGTTCACATGGTATAAACTCAATGGTTTTTTGAATAACATGGTTTCCGTTTTGATGCTTCACACAACGAATGACGTGACCTTGAAGCTCCATTACCAAAGGAATGCGATTTTCTTGCGGGAGATATTCGATGGCTTTCTGTACAACCCTACAGCCATACATCTGAAGAGAGAGTGGTAAAACTTGGCCCGTTATCTGTTCCGCCAGAAGCAACTTATGCTCGAGCGACCCTAATTCAAACATTTTTTGTATCACGTAGTTACCGAAAACATCTGTTATTAGCCCATAAGCCGAGGGTGAAATTTCGTCAAAAAGAGCATTTCTATCTTCAACCGACGCATCCTTTAGTCTTTCTTGAATGAAACGAGAACCATGTTGATCGCCGCAAAACTCCACAAAATGATCTTTGAAATCCCCGAGAGTGTAGCTCTTGGACCTGTGAGCGCGAAATTCTTCTAAAAGTGGTGATCTCACGATTTCGAAATTTTTACGGCCAGGGTTCGCCTTATTCAAGCCTGCATTACCAGCGCCACTGGCTCCCGAAGATCCAGCGGCCAACAATGACGAATGCTGTTTGGGCGAGGAATTGTTATTCAGCTTTGTATAGCCGCGACCATTACTGGGTTCCGGAGCATCACTGGCTGACGACCTGTTTAATCGGGAACCACTGCTTGCCACTCTTTGCTGGGTAGGGGATGCAGTTGTAGATACACCGGGAACAGCAATAGTGGGCTGGAACGGTACAGATTTCCCAGAAAACTTATGAGATGATAAAGATGCAGGTTGTTGTCTAGGAGATCCAGGTAGCGATGGAATTCTCTGCTGTGACGTATTCACTGAGACACCAGGAGTCATTCCCTGATCTACAAGCTGAGCAATTGCGAGTTGCGGACTCATTAGCAAGGGAGACTTTGGCATCATAGCGGCCGACTTTGAAGGGGGGCTGTCAGAATGTTGCCATATCGATGACGAAACGGAGCCATGGCGAGAAGTTTGAGGTGACAATAAGCGCGGCGAGCCTGAATAGGACGAGTGCTCGTCGGGAGAAACAGCACTTGTTCCTTGAGTACCAACGCCGTTCCCTGCTTGTGAATAAGAGGCTTGTAAATACGGCGGATGGCTCGGGCTCAGAGTACTATTTGGAGGACCCACAGACGACATTGTTACTGTTGAAACAGAGGGGGATGTGGGATGGTTATCCGCTCCAAGCTTACCAACACCAGCAGATAGTTCGACCTCTCTTGTGAGCTCTGTCATCGCAGCAAATCGATCAAATATTGATGCATTTTGATTACTCAAAACTGATTGATTTTTCGACAGGAAACGCGACGTTGTTGGTCCACCCTGAGATTGCTGTGAAACCTGAGAGGAGGGTGAAGCTGGTCCAAACAAGGAGTCGTGAAACCTAATGCCAGAGGCAGAGTATAGGCCAGTGGGGTCAGTCATGTTTGAGTTCCTCCTTCTGACAGCAGGGGTAGTAGTTGGAAGACCATCCCAGTTTTGATGATGAGCTGACGACCAATTGATCTCAGAATGGCCAGGTGAATGAGGAGGTAAATCAGATAGCCCAAGCGGTCTCCACAAAGAGGCTTCACTTGAAAACGGCGAGTTTGAGGACGCGGGCTTGTTAGAATTTCCCCAAATAGACCAGCCTGGAGGAGGACCATTTGGTTGGTTATGTGAAGCGGTATTTGAGGAGTTTCTCACTGGTGAACTCACCGCTGAATCAGAAGCTTCCTGATTCCTTCTTGATTCGGGAGACTGTGTTACTAAGAGCGCAAAACCAGGACTGTTGATACCTACCTGTATGAACTGACCAGGATAAGACATTTTCAACCCCTTTGTCTATTAATTCCCTTGCTCAGCTTAACGCACGTCTTTCTAGCGTTGTCACTGCGAAGTCAAATAGTGTTGGACTCTGTAGGGTGATTATGCACTATGGATTATGAACACCGCCAACCTGACCTACTTTCCTATAGGGGGAATTTAGTGGGATTCAGGTGTCACTGCTGGGGAATTTTAATTTGTGGCGCTTCTGGTCAAAGCTGGTTGGGAATGATGGGAGGGTATGGAGGAAAGAATGAATTCACGTGCTGATGATGCGAGCATGAAAGCACCTCGCGCTAGCCATCATGTGAAGAGTAATTTTTTTTAGCCTTTACGGAGAGCTTTTGTGCTACTTGACATCTAATTCAATTGATCGCTTGAGCAGACGCTGCACGTGAAAGTGAGTGCTGCGGGATTGCGTTCGCAGTATTCTTCAGGTCAAACGGCCAGGGGGCATGATGGGGCGTGAGCTTTGAGCCGAACGCCATTGGACTCAATGGCTTTTGACTACTGTTATTTTTCGTGTCCACTACCCGTGTGTAAGCCGTGGGTCATAGCGTGCCGCTTGGTGTAGCCTGCAGATTATTTTCTCACGGGGCAGCGGCCCACTTTGAGATGGTATTATATTGAAAAAACTCAAATCAAACTATTATCAAAAAGAACAGAGCGAGAAATGGCAGGAAACAGAGGAAAGCCATCGAATAGAGAACTTCTGACAAGAGGTGATGAAGTATATGCAAAGAAACGTGAAAAGAGAAAAGAAGGTGTACCCTCTGTTGGTTATGATCCTGAAGCTCGACAGGAGTACTTGACTGGGTTCCATAAGAGGAAAGTGCAGCGGAAAGAAAACGCTCAAAAGAAAAACGAAGAGATGGAGCGGTTGGCTAGAATTCAAGAAAGGGCACGTATTCGTGAAGAGCGTAAGGCGCAATTGACAAAAGACCAGGAAAGGTTTAAAGCAGCCATGAAAGATATCGCGCAGTTTAGGAACGGAAAATATGAAGAGAATGACAATGATAGTAGCGATGATGACAATGAGGACATGGCAGGACAATCTGAACTTGCTATCAATGGTGATAATAATGATGAGGATGAATCAGAATATTCAGACTGGGAGGGCTTAAAATCTCCAAGTTCCATTCTCAAGAAGAAAACTTACTACGACGATGATGATGCAACTGTCACTGTTCAAGAGATCGATACACACGTTGATTTGACCAAGTCTGAGCAGGTTCTGATGGAGAGCCTGAAAAAGGCTCAGGAATCTGCTTCTTATTTAGAAGCTCAAAAGCTAATGCAGGCAAAACTTCAAGGCAGCAAGAAGCAGGGAAAAAAGAAGTTTAGATATTTGTCCAAGGCCGATAGAAAATTGAGGGTTCAAAAGGAAAAGCAAAAAAAGAGAAGGTCATAATGTCTTTAAGATATGCTTCATTCCTTCTACCATTCATCACCTTTTCTATAGAGCTAATGCGATCTATCTATTCGCGCAATGGCTCAGAAAATCATTTCATCCCTAATTATCGCCAATATGAACGTTAGGGTATGTGTATCTTGCCTTGTTTGGCTAGCGCTAGTCCTGATGGCAGACTATTTGAACTAATATTATTTTTGACCAATCCTGCAGGGTCATGCCTGGAATGGTGACATGCAATGCAATCAATCTTTGAGATGATCGTGTGGAATAGGATCCATGCGAGCAAGTTCCAAACTCTCATCAACGTCTTTGAGACCCTTGACCCATTCCGCTTCAATGCGGAACGTAATCCACATACATCGTCGAAGAATTTCCATAGACTCCAGAATAAACAGGCCTGTTTCAAGATCGCCAAAGTGATACCAATGCGGGGATAATTTCAGAGACCAGGTGAAGCGTAAAAGGTAGTCAAGAATGATTGCAACATAGTACCAAGGTTTTTTAAAATAAATGACACGTCTTAAACCTCCATACGAGATGTTCTTGAAGTCCATCATTGTGAGATTCCAATCCATTTTGACGTCCCAAACAAAAGAATAAAGAGAGTTGAGAAAGAGTGCTTCGAGCCATAAATATTCTAGAGAAGACTGTGACAGCCAACCGCCCTCTTCCTCTTCACCAGGAAACACACGTTTCATGGCTGACAACGTGATAACAGGAATCGAGGACGCATACTTCAAACAGTTGAAAAGATGAGAGTTATGACCAGTGCGTGAGTAATCGGTTAGGCACTGGATGAGCCGTAAAAGGAATGGATAATAGGATATGAGAGGAACAAGAAATTCTCCTCCACATTCTCTATGGGGAGCAGATAAGCAGGAGCCACCAGAAAGAGCAATGCAAGCTGAGATGCCAAGGTCTACAAAGACCTTGGTGTAAGAAGTCAAAACATCCGTGACAAGTACGTCGCCAAGTCGATAATCAGCATCAATGCCACCTCGAAGAACTCTTGACAAAGTCCAAGAAAATCTCGAGCGCCCACCGTGCCTGCCAGGAAGCATTAGATATGTGAAAATGGCAATAAGGGTGAGCCAGGGCAGAAGATCGCCAGCAGCACGCTCGTGAGACTCATCAAAGTGGAGAATTGAAAAGAGAAAGAGAGACCCAACGTAGAAAAAAGACAAGTGGGTGGCGATATTAAATACATGAGTGTGAATAGGTTCTTGTCCATGGGTTTGAAATTTAAAAAGATAGGGCAGATCGACATGCGATGACCACAGCAAGTAGCAATTGAGACCCCAACCCCAGACTCCTAGTAGCACTTGGAATGCAATTCGATACGGTAGAGGAAATGCTGTGTCAAAATCCCTCATATTCAAAGAGCGCTATTACAACTTGCCCGAACGTCGTGATGATTGGATGGAGGTATTTATGAAACGTCCTGTTATAGCGCGTGGGCAAGCGACCCATTGCAGGCGTACATGGAACTCTCCGATGAAAGATATAAATGGCATTGTCCTACTAACGTTGATAAAAATTTTTAATTTATTCAATTGTTTGTCGTGGTCGCTTTGGATGCAACTGCATATATTCTTCTAGTGAGATTTCTTCCTTGTACTACACTCCTGTCATGTTGATACGATGCAGTGTTGTTCCTTAACGCGTCAAAGCGGTAGACTATTATTATCTTGTTCTAGCTCATAGCTGAAAACCGGTGTATTTGATGGTTACAACATATTTTAGATTCGTATTTCTGGAGCTCACAATTAATTTATGGAATTGATTACAACTTCTGCTACAGTATCATGATGATGAATTTCTATAAAGTTTGTTAAAAGACGCAAGATCGCTATGATTTATTAAATACTTCAAAGATAACACGCGCTTGGCCGCAGACGAAGGCAGCGAAAGAATGATCAAAAGACAAACTATTTCTAGAGAGATATCTTAGTTAGTAATGTCACAATAGTGAAAGTAGTTCCAGTTCAGTTGTTCCGTTTGGCTAGGAGTCGAATCTTCAATGATATTAAGTTTGGGGCGACAACGGTTCATCATATGGAATGCACGATCATATACTTACCCAAGTAGTATGATAGCACTGACAAGTCTACAATCAAGCGTTCGCTATGAATTACAGACCTGTCAGTGATGACTAGAAAACTGTGAAAAAAAAATTGGGCCTTTTGTATCTGTTGGCTCAATTTGGTAGGTTGCCAGTGAGGAAATTTGGATGAAGCGAGTACTGCATACGCAGCACAACTCACTTGGGTTGTGTATACATGTGTATTGCTGCAAAAAGAGAATTGAAGTTGCCTTTTTTTGAGTTTTATGAAATTTTATTCGTGGCTTGACAAACTGACCAATGTGTAAGCTAGGTGCTTGCAATTACAGCACGCTCTTCTGCTGTCAGTGAGATTTCCCAAATGAGAACCATGCATGCCGTCGACCAAAGAATAAATGAAGCACTAGCCAGCAAACTTAGCTAAATTCATGTCGCTTGCATATTCAAAGTATACTGGCTATGATTTGGAAGCATTGAGAGTGTCATCAACGTCCTTCAAGTCCCCGCTGTCGGTCATTACACACATTGACCTGGATGCATTTTATGCTCAAGTGCAACAGGTGCGATTAGGATTAACAAAGGAAGATCCAGTTGTCTGTCAACAGTGGAATTCAATCATAGCTGTCTCTTACGCAGCTAGAAAGTTTGGCATTGCAAGACGTAGATTTGTCGGCGATGCTCTTGAGAAGTGCCCAAACCTGGTCCTGGCTCATGTGGCGACGTATAAGAAAGGAGAAACTCAATGGGCATATCACGACAATCCAGAGGTGACCACTCACAAGGTCTCATTAGACGATTTTAGACGGGAGTCTCGAAAGATTTTTGTAATCATCAATCGATATTTCAAAGAGATCGAGAAGGCATCGATTGACGAAATGTTTATTGACATGGGCCCATCTATCTATCGAATAGTTAGCAAGAAGTTCCCACAGATAAATGGCACTAAAAATCCAGGAAATTTTTTGCCAAAACTCAGCGATGAAATAAAATCATCGGTCGATGGGCTCGTGTCTGAGTATTTATCGACATTCTCTCCTCCTTCTTCTTTCTCATCGGTTTGGTCCGGACCTTTAGATGACTGGGACGACGTATTTCTAGCTATTGCTACAGATCTCACCAGCTTTTTACGGTCGCAAATCTATTCAGAATTAAGGTACACATCATCGGCAGGAATAGCTCCAACAAAGCAACTGGCAAAGCTTGCTTCAGGTCAAAACAAACCAGACAATCAGACATTGGTGAGGAGCTGTGACAGAGAAGATTTTTTGAGAAAATTTTCCCTTACTGACTTATGGGGTCTTGGTGGAAAGCTTGGAGAGTCCGCACTGGAATCGTTAGGTATTCGAAGCCCGGAAGAGGGTGAGGTTGACAGGTCCATGACAATTGTTCAAGATATACCTGAATCTGAGTTACAGGCTAAATTGGGTCCAGATCTAGGTAGTAAAATATTTCGCTGTGCTCATGGTCTCGAGGTAGGGGAGGTGACGAGCAGAGTTGATCTGAAATCAATGCTGTCGCGAAAGAATTTTGGACAAGGACTGAAGACCAAACAAGACTGCGAAGATTGGATGAGAGTTTTTGCAGCTGACTTGTTCAATCGTATAAAAGACGTTGATGAAGATCTCGGTCACAAAAGAAGACCAAAAACTCTCACAATACACTATAGGAACAAAACGACACTTGGCGAGAAATCAAAGTCAACATCTATCAGAACTGTGATTGATGAAAAATTTGGAGATATGCTTTATACAGAAGCTTGCACACTTCTCAAATCACTTTATCAAGAGAATGGATTTTTCCCGTGTCTATTGTTATCTCTGGCGATATCAAATTTTGAATTGGTCGGAGGGCGGGATAATACAACTATCGACTCGTTTTTCAAAGCAAAAAGCGATTCCAAACCCGATACGATCAACAATGATGCTGCGATATTGCAATCTCCAAATATCGTCGACGAAGGGCCGAACCGTAGAGGCATTGATAAGTTTCTGGTCGTGAAGCGAAGATCGAAAGCATCCACATCTCCGTCGTCATCCACAGAGCCATCTTCACCAGCAATGGAAGCGCAACCATCGATGCCAAAAATGCTGGAGACTCCAGCTTCCCATTTACCAACGGACTCGTCCGACAGCTTATTTATTACAGACACTGTTAAGTGTGAAAAATGTGGAGAAGAGATTGATCCAGAAAAATATAGCGAACACAGCGATTGGCATATTGCTGTAGACCTTTCTAACGAGCACTACTCGAACTCTGAACATACTAAACGAAATCACAGCGTGCTCAGTTCTCCTTCGAGGAAAGTGTCGAAGAATCCAAAGCAAAGAAAGCTGAATTTCTTTCCAACCAAAAAAACATGAAAAAAATATATATTTCAACGTACGTTACAATTAATAAATACTTCACATTTTACCTCCTTATTCAGCGATTCCATTCAAACTTCTTCCTTGCACAAGTCTTTCTGTAGCAAGCGCTCTGGCCATACTTTCCCTTTGTTTTAACCTTCTTCCAACATACCCATATTCTCCGCGCGATCGTAGGATTCTCAAAATAACATCCTCTGTACGGGCAGATTCCCGGCGTGAATTGCGTAATTCCTCCCTTTGTCGCATAATTGTTGATCTGTTGCGATGTGCCATAACAGTGTTCGATCGTCTTACAATATCACCGAAAGACCCATAACTCCTTTCCTGCATCATTTTAAAAGAGGCTGACGACATTTTTTCTGATTCTGCCATCAATTGCGCAGTGGGCATATCATGATAGACAGTGACAGCCATGATGTCTTGATAGTCCTCCGACCGAAGTAAATCAAGAGGAGGGCCCGCTCCTTCGTTGTGGAAAAAATCACAAAGAGCAGGAAGCCATGTAAAAACAATTTCTGATTCCTTTGCTGTCAGAGGTTGTTGGTTGGTCTTCTTATCTGAAAGTGAGGGTAATAGTAATGAATCGACGCTACGCAACACAACAGTCCAAGTCTGAGCCATGACTTTAATTCTCATCTCGGGAGTCAAATTCTGGGCTAGGATTGCAAAACTATCATTGAGATAATCAAACAGGGGATTTAAAGAATCCAAAATTTCGCCTCGAGTCAACGGTCTAACCACAGGCTTGCCTTGGTTGAGCCATGATGAGACGGTGTTTTGAACATTAGCAAATTTTGAACCCTGTAAAGACTTGAGTGAGGTGGTTGAAATGAAATGCGTGATAAACGGACTGAACTTACCGACAATCAGATTGATAATGGTTGCTTCCTTCATCATCAAGGATTTCAACGTTTTCCCAAAATAAAACTGAATATCTTCTCTTTCAGCTTCCATCGAAATATTAACCAACAATCTTCCTTGTTTATCCAAATCAAGCCACCTGTCTACAGCAACAAAATCTTCAAATTTGGAGGGATCAAGTTCTATCGTCGCTCTTCCACAAATATCATGACTTTGAATAGCGTTCTCATCCCAAATAGTCGCCGTTATCCATTTGTGACCAGAAGTGACAATTTCAAAAGTTTCATCCCATATTGGATTTACATCTTCGTAGATAGTTCTTGTTTTGCCTATCTGGCTTCTTGTTTGCCGATCAACCAATACCAGATATGGATCACTTAAGCCATTCATATCACATGCTATCAATCCCTCCGCCTTCACTATGCGCAAAGTGAAAATGACATTGGAGCCTCGCTTCGGTTTTTTTCCCAAGCTATTTGCCTGTTTCTCAGAATCAATCTCAGCTTCAATTCTATCAATTTCAAGTTGCGCTCTTTCAAGATTGTTCAACTTAATGCACGTTTCTCTTTGAAATTGGTACGGGGTCAATTCTGTTTTAGTCCACGCGCTTTTGGCCATTTCAAGCCACTTGTCAGAACGTGAATTGACTTCCACTCGCCGTTCTATCTTCAATTCACTCTCCACCATTGGAAGAATTCTATCGCCATATTCACAAGTGGCGGCAGCAATACCTTTCATTAAGGTAGTATAAATTTGAGCAAGTTGAGCTTCATTCTGCCAATTTAACTCTGCTACCACCCTGATAGATTCTCTAAATGCCGAGAATACGTCGATAATTGAAGAGCTGTAAGTTTGCTCGTCTATCTCAGGATCAAAGTTGTCACTCTGCAATGCACGCTCAACCCAGCTCATTTGTTTGGCACCAGCACTCTCAGCCACTGCCAATACAAAAGGGAAGAACATTGCCTCAATTTCATACGGAAATGGAGAATCCGACACCTGATTGTAGAGCTCTCTTACTTCAACAAGTTTTGTATACAGTGGAATAGCGTCATCAAATTCGACGTTTTCGTGGGATTGCAAAATATACTCAAACATAGCTTTTGAATCATCAGCAAAATAATTAAGATGAACACGCATGAAAATATGAGGGATACTGATTTGATCCAAAACATCAAACTGATAGCGCTTTTGAATTCTCTTCGCTAGCGCAATAATCTTATCTGCCAAATCAACAATGTGAACACAAGCCAATGTGTGGTCTCGAGGAATATCCGCAATAATTGCATCATACTTGTCGGACGCCGCCTTTTCAACTGTTTTCTTCAAAGCCGCAACCGTTGACGGGGAAGGAGTAGTATCGTAATCGACACCGACATAGTCTTCTAGAAGTTCAAGCAACGGTCCTAATTTAGGAGGCTTTTCTTGAAATACTTTAGAAAGTGTGTCCTTAATTTGAGCCATGACGTGCTCAGTCAACACCTCCAGCGCAGTGACGTAGTGCTCATAGTTGCATATGGGAAATGTTGAAGGATTCCATTCCTTTTTGCCGTGGTCGGTAACAATCATTTTGGCCAATTCAAATGCTTTGTACATGTTTGTTAAGGAGAATTGCGATTTCAAAAACTTTTGTGTTGCGATATCCATCAAGATGATTGCTCGAGAAGTTTTATCAACGCACCACATTCCGGAAGCTTGATTGAGAAGCCTGGTAGATTCCTCACTCAGCAGCAACTCTTTGTCAGGATCGGAATCTTTATCCAAACAGCGCCTCAAAAGGTGTGCAAAAAAAGCTCTTGTATCAGGTGGAATGAAATACATATTGCTTTCGTTAACAGACGGAAGACCCACCGTGGTTGCCAATGGTCTTTTACCGTTGTAGTGATTGATTAGGTGCAAAAGACGATCCAATTCTGCTGTTTTCCAGGACGTATAGCTATCTTCAGTAGCAAAGTCAGACATATGCAGTGAAACATGACGGTCTCCGTTCCGTAGATTCTCTTCGATGTATTTTAGCTCAGCAAGCGCGAGTTTTGGGGTAGCCAAATTTTTGGTCTGATTAATTTCGTGCTGGATAGCCGATTTGCTCAGTAGAAGAATGCTCCCTAAACCCTTGGCTTCGTTCATATCCTCAATTTCGAATGTAGGCTTAGGAGTTGAGTCTGCTCCATTGAGAGCCATTCCTTGCAGACCCCCGGTAATTGGAGCAACCAGCGACTCACTTTTGCGTAAGGAGGTTTCATAACTCTGCAGCTGAGGGATGAGCTGCGAAGGAGTATGGCGATCGGGCTTTATAATCTCAATAAGTAGATGAACAAATTGAGCTGCCTGAGAGTCAAGAACAGCCGACAATTGATCGGGTGGGACTTCGCCAGAGCGCGATATTTCTTTGGCCGCAGTTGACAAAAATATCATGATTAAATGCTCTGCCCGGCGGTCTTCCTTGACTTTTTTGGCAAATTCGGGAGAAAGAATTAGAGAGTAGTATGCAAGTAGAGATCGTCTCAGTAGTGGCTCATACTTTTTCTTTGCACCTTCGCTGACTGCAATTTTGCGAAACTGAGCCTGCAGCAATTTCAGCATGTCTTTTGGAAGTTTGGCAGTAAAAGACGGTGGCGGAGCGCCGGCTCTGCCAAAGATTTCGTTTGCCGATCTGGAGCGAGTATGAGTGGGAGTGATGGTGCCAGACAAGAGTGCTGAATCATTTCCCCTCGATCTGAATCGGGGCTCATTGACGTAATCGAGTACTGCCAATCTGACCAGGTACGGGAACAGCTCTTGATCTGAAACAGCACGGCTTGACTCTGCAAGCACTTGCTGGCGATGCTGCTGTTGTGAGGAGGAAGAGCTCGACGATTGCGAGGACGGCGGACGCGCGGGTTCAAGCGGTTGTGTGGGAGGTTTCTGCGATGATTCCTGAGTTACACTGCTAAACGTATCGGATGAATTGATCGATGCAGTATCAGAAGACAGCTGGGATACTCGCTTGCCAGAAACCAGTTTGCGACTTCTCCGCAAGTTGCTTGTGCCGTTCTTGGAGCCGTGTGAGCCATTATCGCGGGCCCCAGGAGTTGGCCTGTCCATAGTGCGCCCTTTTCTGCAACAGAAGACTCAGATTTGTAAGAAATCCTGCTTTACACACAGAAAATCGATTGTTGTTGAATCGCCTGTGTGTTTGCAGTGTATAATGTCAAGGTCAGACTATTGCTTGTAGGTGGCCCCTAGATTTGCTCTGCTTCTAGAAGATTGGGTACTCCGGAAAGATGGGGAGTGAGCTGGCGGTTAAAATAACCACCGTGAGGCAATAGTCGCTAACGTGCGCGGTAAAATGACAGCCGGTTTTTTTCAAACGCGCTGCCAGTCAACAATGTTTCCACCAAAGTCTTGAATGTGAGTGAAAGAAAAAGCACTCCGTGCGATGGTCGTGTTTCATATGTGTCTCCTCAGCATACATTTTTCCTGTATTTAGACATTAACAATTTCGGATATGCACAAACATCCAGCAAGATGGTTGACTGGAAGTCATGGAACTGGACACTTGCCCTTGATTTCCGGCCAGGCAGTGAACATCCGTGGACTGTAATCGCCCTATTTTATTGTTGACTATACGCTGTTTGTATTGTTTCCATTACGGTTTGATGGCTGGCTCGGGAGTTTGCGAGCGCAAGAGGAACTGCAGAAGAGCTGATCTATGTAGGTGTGGAGATTCGTGCTCAGCCAGATTGTGCTAATCTGACAAAGCGAATCACACAGTGATTACTGAAGATTTCGAAAGTTGTTTCCATAAACCATTAGTCGGAATTTGCGGTGCAGCTGTGATCTGTAGAGCTGATAGGCCACCTTACTAATAGAGGGAAGCTAGATTTTCAACCACAAAGTTGCAAAATAAAGCTTCTTCAGAGAACTAGCAGGAAAATAGTGCGATTGAATATAATCACTCAGCAGCTAACCTGTAAACACTGATTGCAAGTAGCTGCCGTTATCCAGTTCTGATAGAGGCCCACAACCACGTTTCCACAAACGTAGCTGTCTTGTGATCTGCCGAGGTTTTGGAATATCTACCCCAGGTTCTGGAGCAACCAGACCGCGCGACACAATGCAATTTCCTTACTCAGACGCTGCTTCAATAATAAGGGCTCATCAGAAAGATGCCTACATAATCTCTACATTAAAGGAGCAATTAGAAGATGTTCTACGGGTGATAAAAGGGTCCCGGTTCGTGTCCAATAATTCAAGTAACGTTGATAAGTTTGTCAACTTGCTCTATCTATCACTGACAACCCTGATAGGAACAAGAACTCTTGGTGAGGAATATTGTGACATTTTCTATGTAAACTCGAATGGCAGCTCGCTGCCGTCTTCAACCAGAAGGGGTTTATTTGTAATTTGCAGCGTGCTGGCACCAGTGTATATTACGAAAGTCGCAAAGAAATGGGGCATATATGACAAGTTGGCTGATATTCCATCCGTTCACTTGGCACTATTTTATTGCAAAGGCGCATATTATGACGTCTATAAACGGCTCTTTGGCATGCGCTATGCCTTTGGGCATCAAATTTCGCCAATGGAATCCACATTGTCAAGTAATAGCTATGAGGTTTTGGGTGCACTTTTATCTATTCGCTTGGGTGCGTCTTATTTCTCATCTATTTCTGACTACATTGTCAAATCGTTTACCGCGAAGAACAGCACGCATCTCACTTCACAAGCACAACTGGAACTACAAGAAAAAGAGAGGCAAGAGAAACAACAGCATCTTACGCTAGATGATGCGGCAAATTTTGCATTCATTCCTGCAGCATCAAGAAATTGCACACTCTGTTTATCGCCAATGACAGACCCTACCGCTACAGTTTGTGGTCATTTGTTTTGCTGGGAATGTGTTTCAGAATGGTGTAGAGAAAGTAGCGTGTGTCCATTATGTCGCCAAGACTGCAAAGAGCAGAATTTGCTTGTTTTGCGACAGTAAAAAAATTACAAGCCAACATGATATATGACCTTCTTTTTGCCCTTCTTACTTCGCGATCCAGCCAAAGAGTCAGCCACAAACTCCGTATCTGATCCACTAGCTGAATGCGACGAACCTTCGCCAGTCCACTGGTTTACTGCTACTACCGGTTCTGTCGGCAACTGTGGTGGTTTTTTCACATTGGTAGTTGGCAATGAGGGGAAATCACTGTTTCCCATAGACAAAGATTGTGACGGTTTAGCAGGCTTAGCAGTGGACGGTTTTGCCAGAGAAGCTGCCCCTCGTGCAGGTGTGAGTCTGGAAATTCTGGTGTTGGTTTTCGCAGATGTGGGTAATGCAGGAAATGCTTCTAAAGATTGAGAACTTTGCGACAATCCTACCGATCTGTTACCCCAAGCGCTTTTCCCCTTTGATTTCAATGATGGTGTAGATGGTACAGATGTACTTGAATTTGAAGTGGAATCCATGAATTTTGCATATGCAACATTCAAAGCCTTTTTCTTAGGATTAGGAACGACTCCCTCTATCCCCGTGATAAGGAGGTCAAATTCTGATGGTGAAATCCCATCAAACAATTTATGGTGTAAATGCAAAAGTGTGGAAGCATCCAGCTTGCCTTTAATAAAGTTATCATTTGTCTCTTGAAAGGTGGCAAATTTCGCAGAGTCGTATTTCAAGTAGTTTCTAGCACGCTCGTCTAGACGTCTCTGACGAATAGCCAACGAGTCGTTGGAATCACCAGTGTTTTGGGTTGTTTTACGATTGGCCGAATTATGGCCACGAGCTGACGAATTGGAAGCCCGAGTCGCTGAGCTTGATCGAGAGGGTGTAGCAGAGCCCAAAGTAGGGAATTCCTCCTCAAAATTAACTGGCCCAGCTGTTTGAGTCACTGTGTTATCACCTGAAGAATCAGAAACAGAAAAATTGAACAACGAGTTCACAACATCAGCTGATGAAGAGTCGATAGTCGATAACTGACCAAAACCGCCCCTTCTACCATTACTGCTACCTGTTGGAGTGTAAACTGGTTCAATACGAGCAAATTCCTTCGAAACCATAGATGGATGTTCCTTGATCATGTGTGCTCGATATTCAACTTCGGTACCAAACACAACGAAATGCTGATCTAAGCAGGACTGTACTACGCATGCAAAATGGGCAGCCTGAAAATGTTTTTCCAGAGCAGCCATGTCTTTAAACCATTGTGTTGGTCCTCTTTGACGTGAGCAAATGAAGCAAAATTCGTGCTTTTGTTTGCAATGGGCGTTCATTTCATCTTCAGAGTAAAGCATGAGGCCAGAGCAATACGGGCATTTAGGATGGCCTGTAAACCCAGACTTTTCATCGCCTTTTGTTTGATGTTGGTTGAGTTCTCTATCGGTGAACAACTCATATTCGATGGAAAATGCTTTCTTATGCTTCACACAGATCTCACATAGCTTTTTATGATGAATAGAGAAAACATGCTTATTCAGGTCTTTTACAGTGCGAAATCCATGTGAATGCGATGAACACCCCTTAACCGGACAAACCAGTTCAAGCAAACGCATGACACGTTCTCTTGTTTTTGTCGAATCATAGTAAAGACCTAACCCCTTATCATCAGATTCCGGTAGCAACTGCTTTGAATCCAATAAATCTTTATAAACCAACCCTTCTATAGGTTGTCCTTCATCATTTGCAATCATGATGACATGATCTCTATCTGTGCGACAAAAAGAACATCCCTTGTCATCCATCAGTGCCCTAAGCCTCATACAACACTTATGGCAAACAACATGAGAGCATTCGTAAACAGCAGCAATTTCAATGGGCTCTGCACACACATAGCAATCCGCACCTGAATTTTCATTTGTCATCTGCTCCATAACCTTGTCTTCCAAAGTCCTCTGAGCCCTTTTGTGATTTCTATGACGGGGTTTGGAAGTCTTTGGCTCCGGAGTTCCAGAACTCTCCGGTGAATTTCTATCCTTATTATCACTCATCAATTACTGTGTAACTGTAATTAGCGCTTCAGCGAGATCTAGTGAAGATAGTTTCGGGGCCTCAAGTTTCACAAAAATGGATAAAAGAACTTGTTGTCAGCTGATAACTTCACGTGTGTCTTTGAATATACATAATGATGACGCAAAGAAGGCATTTACTGAATAGTAAGCAAGCGCTTTTCACAAAACCAGCTACTCTTACAGGTATACATGGCGGAATTCAGAGTGACTTGCAATTTTTTTCAAGTGAGCGTCCTCGCACCCACTAGTATATATGGTAACAAGGCAATTAGTTTAGATATGAGTGTTTCCGAAATTTCACAACCACGAACAAAACGCGCTTAATGTCGTCTAAAGGGAAAGGAAAGCAAAAGGAAGAGCCTGAAGATTCAGGACTAAATGACAATCTTCCATGGTAAGTAAATACATGTGCGGTTGAAACGTAGTCATTGGCTTTAGTTTGCATAGTGTCACTTGTCGTCATCTTGGAATGACATGTCTGTGACAACTCTAGCCTGGTTCTGGATGTGTATACTGGTGCAAATACTTCATTATGAATGAATCTCTTTGAGATTGCGATAAAATCTTTGCAGAGAATAGTATTGTGTATCATCGTCAATGTTACCTGATCAGTTTCTACTGGATGCCAAATGCACACTTTTTTGACAATTAATGCGACAGACAGATTGCCCCTGTGTAGGAGTATGAAAGATTCATTTGTGCTCTTTGAGGCAACATTTCAAAGTCAACATCGCTACCCTGTGAATATTTACTAACAAGAGGGTTGAGAAATATAGACCGTCATCACTTGATGATGTTTCTGGTCATATGGATGTGATCAAAACTATACGCAAATTCATTGAGTCAAAGAAAATTCCTCATTTACTGTTTTATGGGCCACCAGGAACAGGAAAAACGTCCACGATTGTGGCAGTTGCAAAGGAAATTTTTGGGCCAAAATATAAATCTTCAGTTTTGGAGTTGAACGCATCAGACGATAGAGGAATCGACGTTGTACGTGACCGAATTAAGTCTTTTGCTTCGACGAGGCAGATGTTTTCTAAAGGCTTCAAATTAATTATTCTTGATGAGGCAGATGCAATGACAAACGTAGCTCAAAATGCGCTGAGACGTATCATTGAAGAATACTCAGCGAACACGCGGTTTTGTATTTTGGCTAACTATACACACAAACTAACGCCAGCATTGGTTTCACGATGTACTCGCTTTAGATTTTCCCCACTTCCTGTTGAAGCGATTCGTCAACGCATTGACCATGTTATCCGCATGGAGCACGTAAACATCGATGAAGAGGGTCTAAATGCACTACTAAAGCTTTCTAAAGGAGATATGAGACGTGCTCTCAACGTGCTTCAAGCTTGCAACGCATCCGTAGAGGAACGGGAACCCATCACTGCTAGTATGGTATACGATTGTGTTGGTTCACCTCTACCATCTGATGTCAAACTACTTCTGGAAAGTATATTGAACGACGACTGGTCAACCTCCTTGGACACCGTTTCCACTCTGAAACAAAATAAAGGGTTGGCTTTAGCTGATTTGTTGACTGAGTTTACAGCCGAATTTCAAAAGTTGGAGCTTAAAAGTAAAACCAGAATATCATTATTGGATGGACTTAGTGAAGTTGAGTACAGGCTTTCTGGCGGAGGCAGTGAGAAGCTGCAAACGTCCGCCGCGATCGGTGTGGTCAAGAAGGGAATGGAAATTGAAGGTGCAATGGTGATCAACTGATTAATATAATGTTATAAATAAATGCCTACACAGTCCTGATATTTCCTATAGAGTCTTTGAAAACTTATGATAGTCCTTTTTGGAGAGCCCAATCACACTTTACCTTGTTTTGAGCGGCCCATTCATTCGTAACTGCAAACCCGAAAGCAGCAGCTTCCTGTAGTGATGAAAAAGAATGCAGTGGCAAGTAATAGGGATCTTGCATGGGTCGATAGCCACCTTCATGTTTTCCAACTGGTTGCACTGTGATTGAGCGGCTCGCCCATGTCTTTGGAAAGTGTTTCTGAAGGACATCCACCGGCAAATGGCTAAACCCTCTTCTAAAATCTTGCACGTAATTTTCATGTGTTTTTATCAGCTTTGTAGACAACGAAGATAGTTCCGAATAGTTTTCCTCGCCTGCCAAAATTACCTTTTGTATTGCTGTTTGATGGTGCTGAGCAATTCTCATATTCAGCACTGCTCTGAGTTGATAGCACAAACCTATCAAATGCGAAGAGCCTGCATCTTCGTGTAGGCTAATCAACCTGTTGATATAGGGAATTAGCGTGGACCATGAATTGACGTGGTTAACAATGTTTTTCATTTTGTCGGCTCTGTCTTCGTAGTCAAACCCAACAATGTATGCAAAAAGAGAGTCCATGGCCACTACAGATGCCAGCTCTTTGTGATGAGCCTCAACAGCAGCATCCGACTCATATTTTTTCTCGCGGGCCAGATCGATCCATTTGTGCATTTTTCGCCGTAGCAAACGATAGTTTCGCTCTTTGACCTCATCATTAGCAGCAGTGGAATTGGAAGCTGCTGATGAGCTGTTGTTACGATTTGCGATTTGCCCGCCTAATGATGAAGTAGAAGCGCCAGTACCCCTTCTAGGCGTGCCGCCAGGGCCGGTGGCAGTCGGTTTGTTTTGGGGTGTACCCTGAGGGGTGATGCTTAACGGTGCAGGTGTGGTCGACAAGAGTTGGGGCTGGTCTTCAGACTCATTGAGAACTGAGGCAACATCTAGAAGCCGTCTTTTTTTCCTTTCGGCAACAGAGCCACCTGAGCCAGAACCAGCTGGCGTTAGACTTCTGTTGTCAGTTTTCTTACTGGAGGTTATCTCAGGCTCATCGACAACAGGTGACCTGCGTTTATCAAGCTTCTTTGATAGTTCTTTAGTGTCTTTGAGCTCTCTTGATGTTTTTGTGTCTTTGACATCTTGCGATCCTCGCGACGTTTTAGCATCCCTGGTATCCCTGTTGTCGCCGACCTCTCTGCTTCCATTCTTTGTCTCTGAGCTCTTGTCCTTGCTTCGCTTAACAGTCTTTTTGTTCTCCTTGAGTCGTTCAGGCGCTACCTTCAGAGTCACCAAAACCGAACTGCGACGCTGTGATGCTACAACTTTGTCTTCTCGGTTGTTTTCAAGCGCCTTACTGTTGAGCGCACTTGTTGACGCCACCCTGTGAGGAACAGGATGGTGAAGCGGCAGCGAGTTGTCGCTGTCGTTGTCCCCCTTGATGACTGGACTGCGCTCACGCTTGGAGGAAGCGGTGGTCGCTGCCTTAGCAAGAATGTTCTCAAATTGCGACGGCAGGCTGGGGCTCACCATGCGCTTGGGTATTTTAGTATCGTTACTAGATTCATTTCCTGTAGCCCAGTCTGGCAAGGTCGGAGATAGCATTGGAGGAAGATCCAAAGCAGATTGACTTTGGTGTAAACCGGAGGAGGATCTTGACGAAGATCTCTCCAACAGCGGATGGCTTCGGCTCATGTTGTAAAGTGCCCTCTTATTTTCTTTGCAATGATTTTCTCTAGTGCTGTCTGTTTGGATGTTGCATCAATTGCATATGTCAAAGGGTGGTAACGTTTGTCGTCGCGGGGTGTACTCATTGCGTTGGGTCGTGGGCATCACGACAGCAGACCTCTGCGTCAGCACCGATAGCAGAAAAATCGACAGGGGGCAGAAGGAAACTACACCGTTGGAAAATGAAAATCCCATCCATTGTGCAAAAATCGACTTGGAAAGAGCAAAAATCGAGGGCCCGCTGAGTACTCTTTACAGCGTCACGAGGGCCATCCCGCGTGCAACGACCCAACTCCCCGACAATGGTCAAATATATTCAGGGAGATTTATTCGCTTTGGCTCCAAAAGATGCCACGCTTTCTCATGCCTGTAACTGCTATGGTTCATGGGGTGCAGGTATCGCAGCTGCTTTTCGTCTTAGGTATCCTAAAGCTTACACTCTGTACAGAGATCACTGCAGCCAGCATGAACCGTCTGCGTTGGTAGGAACAACCTTCATCATCCCTCGGTCCTCAAGCAATCCTGAAATTGCGTGCCTTTTCACATCACAGGGCTCAGGTAGGAATGTAGCTACACCCGACTCCATAGTTAAGGCTACTGCAGCTGCGTTGCAGGACTATCAGCGGCAATCCAACAAACCTCTTCATATGCCCAAAATAAACGCGGGGTTGTTTCGAGTTCCATGGAAAGACACTGAAAAGGTGTTGATTCAGTCAGGTCTGGATATCACTGTTTATGAATTGTAGCGGTGCATCTGCCAGAGCTTGCAACAAAGGTTTGCAACCAAAAGTAGACACACGTTGCAGGCCACTTTATAATCATTCTATTAATTAACTGTTTGAATAAATGCACTGTATAAATAATTGCAGCTTCTTTATATGGGAAGTTGAAGGCTTCTGCTTGCTATGCTCGTCATCATTCATTCGGCAATGAAATGAGGTTCCACAAAACTAGCTGTAAAAGAAAATCCTTTAAATACATCATCCCTGGTCTGCGGTGAGCTCGTTGGCGACAAAGCCATGTCTGTGAATTCTCTTGAAAAGTTTTCTGCGAGTTCAGGATCAGTAATAACAGGCACAATAGGTGGGATAATGGAGGGGTCGCGTTTCTCTAGTTTGTCCCAGTCGATATACTTGAAAAAGGAGTGCTTTTTAATTCTTTCCATATCCTTGTAACCAAGCCGTTTTGCAGGATCCTTCACCAATAGTTTACTAAGCAAATCCTTAGCATCAACAGTCAAATAGTAGGGAAGAGGCAGCTTTTGCTTCTTGATTTTATCGACAATCTTTTTATGTGTCTTTCCAGTAAACGGAGGACTACCTGTCATCAAATCATAGCAAACAGCCCCCAAAGACCACCAATCGACTGCATAGTCATACTCCATGCCATTCAAAATTTCTGGCGCCATGTACTCCGGCGTTCCCAGTAAGGAGTTGCATGTGGATCCATCCTGTGCAACCTTGGAAAGACCAAAGTCGGTCAGCACCAAGTGACCAAACCGATCCAGTAAGCAATTCTCCGGCTTCAAATCGCGGTAGACTACACCAACATTTGCATGCAAATGGTGCAGTGCCAGCGCCATTTCAGCTGTATAAAATGCTGTAACCTGTTCTGAGAACATTTTTTCTGCAGCCAAGTGCGTAAAGAGCTCCCCTCCTTGCGCATATTCCAGAATGAGATAAAGTTTATCGGAATCCTGCAGGGCATAAAATAAGCGTACAATGAAGCTATGACGCACACTCTCGAGAATTGCCTTCTCAGTTTTTGTTTGATCAATCATTTTTTGCTCAACAACCATTGACGCTTTCTTGAGCTGTTTCTGTGCATAAAGCTTTCCGGTTTCGCGACATCTAACCAGCAACACTTTGCCATACGCACCTTGTCCCAAAACCTTCAGCGGCTCAAAATCGGCAGGTTTTGGCTTCTTTTTGCCAGACTTCTTTTCTGCAAAAGACGACACGTACGGTTTGTCCAAACCTACCTCGTAAGAAGTTCCAAACTTTGGCGCCATTGACGACTTGTAAGAAGCAACAAGATCGTCATAACCAGGTCCTCTGCCATCGTCCAAAGCCATTACAGACGGAGAGCCGTTTCCCTTGATGCTAATAGGTCTACTTTTTGGCGGAGTGTCAAGCACTCCATCCGCCACATGTAATTTCACAATATCATCCAATAAATCATCTTGCTGATAATTTTCATCAGCGTTTTTCAGCAAGTCATCCTCATCAAAGGAGAAAATAGCAGCACACATTTTTCACATATTCTGTCGCGTTTCAATTCTTTGGTAAAACCGATGGTTGTTGATAACAGGCTTTTATTTTTTCCTCACAACCACCTTACGCCTCACTCAAATTTGCCAATTTTGGATTTGCGGTAAACGGAAATAGCACGTGTAAGAATCGACAGCGATAAGATTGCTTCAGATTTTGTGAAATTGTGCTTCTGTGTTTGGCAAGTGCTGTATGTAGCATCACCGTAGTGGTCCTCTGGACCATGCATAAATGTGCAGTGTGTAAGCATAATACACAACGCTAAAAAGCATCCCTTTGCCGTTGATTAGGTTCAATTCCATAGCGAAATGCTCTCTATTTTTGGCTCTGAAGTTTAGTTTGAGCATTGAATAATATTCAGCTTTTGTCACCGTAGTCGAATACCGGTATGAGATCACTGTCGAGAGATCGCGCGCTGCTATTTTGTCATGCGCGAAACGTCCAACCTTTGCACCAATATCTCAGTCCCTAAAGTAATATGAACCAACTGTGATACCTCCTTTGATTCCTCTACTAATTTGACCTTTTACATTGCCTCCGTGACAAGTCGCATATATCATGCTTTTCGTTGTATGACCGCAAATAATCTCAACAGATTTATTGTCATCATCTTCCATGTCAAAAACTGCAGTCAAGATTCCAATAGATAGTGGGTTACTTTGTGTAAAATAATGAGATTCAACGATATGAACAACATTTTTCATCCAGTCGTTCTGGCTCTCGTACTGTAACGTAGCTTGCTCTGCACTCAGTCTTGCCAGCTGGCAGTTGATAATGTCTTCACCAAATCCGCTTGTACAAGAAACCGCCGTTTTCGTACCCTGGCTCGTGCTCGAGATCCAGATCCCAGATCCTATGATCGCAGCAGGGCCAACTCTACCAGAAGGTTTGAGGAGAACTCCGCCAGACGAAGCGCAAACCGCAATCGTTCCACTTGTGTCTCTGCAAATAACACCAACAGTGTCTCCAATAGCATCCTCAAACTTGTCAGCGACAAGGCGAGCAATAGTAGCGCCTTTGCCGTCGTCAGTGGTAGTGTCTTTTTCATTGGAACCCTTTGCCGTAGCTTCAGTAGCGTTGCTAACAACATCGCTCTCCAGGATATTTTTCCACATAGAATATTCTTGCAAACGAACCTCCGTGATTAATCCAGTGCTGTCAAGAATTCCCTTCTCTTTTGCGTATTTTATCGCTCCTGCATCGGACCTATATACGGGAATTGCCCTTCCGCGCTTGCCTCCTTGGCTTTCCATTATATCTTTCATCATTGCCACCGGAACTTTAATAGGGCAATTTGTAGCAATGCCACTTACAGAAGTACCTAATTGATGACCAGTGACTGCAGACTTCACGAGAAGCGAAGCATCACATGTCACCTCTCCATCCTCGTTCAGTTGCGAGCCAATTCCACAATTGGTAAGATCGTCTTTCTCCAGCATGGAGCATGCACTTGTAATCGCCTCGACAGCTGTTGAGCCCTCCAGCATTAACGAGTATCCAAGCTGTGCAACCTTTTTACACAGACCGAGAACCGCTCCTGCCTGATCATGATATCCAGCACCTGCATGTACTGCAATGAAAGGTTCCATATGTGTATCTGACATGGCAGATCAAAGATCAAGGACAATCCTCGTAAGTTTATGGTACCCACTCCAACCCAATTAAGTCTGCTTGGGCGACCACCTTCCCACGATGCTGAGACCAGCAAGAAATATTTGCAAGATATAAACTCAAAACAAACCAGTAGCATGGTTAATTTTATTACCATAGTACACGACAGATTTGCCGTTCTTACCACTCAGTCTTTCATCATAACTGCTCTAAAAGGGAGGTGAAGTGGCCTGACTGGCATAGTAAAGTCAGATTATGTACTAGTCAGCTCTAGAAAGTATTTTATTATGAATCCTTCAGTCAAAGCTACCTCTAAATATCAGCTTTCCAGGGTTTTTCACAAAATCCGCATTCCTTCGTATTAGCGGCCCAAACTGCTAGGTGCCATCGTCCACGAAATTTTACAAATCGAGTCAAATGCCTCATCACTTTCCATTCATCGCTGGTAACAAGACCTTTAAATTAATTTTTATAGAAACCAAAAATATAGATAGTCACTCGAAAAGTCATAAACCTCTGTAGGCATGTCTGCTCCACCTCCTTGGAGAAGAGCTGCAGAACGTCCAAAACCTTCCTACCAGACCACAAAAGCAGCTCCTATCTGGAATATTGTCGAGAGCTCTCCATTGGCACAATTGGAACAATCAAAATCTTCGACCACATCTTTTAGTGCTTCACCTGAGAAATCTCTTTCCAGCACTCTAAAGTCCTCACCGGATGGTGATGCTACTCACCATCCATTAACAAACTCGGCAGTTACTGTAAAGCACAAGTCCACAGGATCTGCAAAGAAGTCATCTCTTACACCAAGCTCTGCAACCTTGGCACTAGAAAAGTCACTTACTCCTGAGCAATTCAATAGTCGTCAAATGTTGATTGGCAAGGCCTTGGCCATTCTGCATAAATTAGAGCCCAAACCCGTAAAGCAGCTATGCACTTTAGTTGCTTTGACCATTCGTCATCCGCATGCATTTGGTGATGAGAATGCTAGAAAAGCATTAAAAGCTCTCAATCTTTTTCTCAACTACGCCAAATCGATTGGTGTTCTGAATACTCTTGATTATTCTAGCATCTATCCTGCAGAAATTATTGATGGTAGAGCGTTGGGTTCGTTTAAGAAACAACATTTTTCTTCCGTCAAACATTTGAACGATACTGGTGAGTCAAGAAAGAGCGTAAGCCAATCCGCTATTGGCGGAAATAACACCAACACTTCTTCCCTGGTTGGCGCGGCATCTTTTACAAGCAGGGATATACATCCTGCAACTAATGTGGCTATGTCCAACAATCATGTTTTTGGCACCTCTGCTGAGGAAGCTGCTAAATCATTTCTTCGTAATCCTTATCCTACAATTGGTGTGGTACCTTTTGGCAATATTTCTGTTCAGGACTCTGCCGTTAGATCTACCAAAGCACCTACTCATAGTGCTTATATCACAAATGATGTGAAAACATCGAACAATGCTCCAATGCGTAGTTTTGTTGCCGGAACTGCAAAAGCTTCGAAGCGGACCTTGGATAATCGCGTGGTCGGAAAGACCAACAGCGGAGAAATTGACGGTTCTTTATCAGATCTTTATGATGACTTCAAGAAGGAACAAAGGGCAAAGCGATTTGCTAGTGAATCTGCTCATACGTCGGAAAGCTCACTTTTTCACGACGACCGCACTCAAGAAAGTGTACGATTGGGCGAGCCGATCCAAGGGAGGAATGAGTCGATTTTAAAAGACTATCTCCGTTTAACTTCAGAAGCCGATCCGAGCGCGGTTCGCCCGCAGAGAGTTTTGGAAATCACACTGAAAACACTTGAGGACGAATGGAATGCTAATCATAACTATGCGTTTATTTGTAATCAATTCAAGTCAGTGCGACAGGACTTAACCGTTCAACATATTCAAAACGGGTTCACTGTTCAAGTCTACGAAGCCCATGCTCGCATTGCTCTCTCGGTAAATGATCTTGGTGAATTTAACCAATGTCAAAGTAAACTGAAAGAGCTTTATGAAATTGGTGTCCCAGGTTCGGTTGCTGAATTCATATCCTACAGGATCCTATATTATGTCTATACCGGTAACTCTGCTGATCTATTAGACGAGCTTGAGGCTATTTCAGGTACACCATACGAGACCGACAAAGGCGTGCAAACTGCAATTCAACTAAGAAGAGCGTTTGTGACGAACAATTTTCAGCATTTTTTTCTTTTGTACTCTGAATCTTCACCGCTCTGTAAAATACTGATAGATTCTTTCAAGCAAAAGGCTGAAGTTGCTGCGCTTTGTATTCTTGCAAAGGCTATTCGCACGGGTCCTATCCCTCTGGAGTTTCTTGAAGACACTTTGAATCAATCTTCAAAGCAACTCACTGAACTTTTTAGAAAGTTGGGCATTGAAAAGTTTGTAGTCAACAACTGTTTGGTCACAAGGGAGGCTGCTGGCTTATTGAGGGACGCACTAGATCGATTAAAATCTCAAAAAACTGACATCAAAGGTCAGATATGATGAACCTGCTTGAGAGCTTGGAAGCCTGTAACCCAGATATCAAAAGTCAAGTATCGCGAAACTATTAGAGCGTGTCTCAGGAGCAAAGGAAATGCGCAGAAACGTTTTCATAATTGTTTGAAATGTGTGCTTGTTTATTTTATTAGCCAGACAATGCCCACAATTTGAACGTGACGGCAAAATCGCGATTGTAATTTCAGTATGGATTACAAAAACAAAGATAGAAGCACAGCTTCATCATTATAAGGTAAGAACAGTGAAGTTTACCAACTCACTAAGAATTAAAATGCTTGAGCACAGAATGAGTGTTTGGCAAACGTTTGGATTGGCAAGCGTTGTTTGTTGCGTGCATTCAGTTTCCTTAAGAAAGAGGAGTTATAATTACTTCTCAACGCGCTCGAGGCACTTGCATTACTTGCGATAAATTCGCATGATCAGTAATTGCGTTTAGCAAAAGCGCGTCCACAATGTCACATGGTTTATTTTCTGTCAACCTGCTCATTTTGCCTTGTCAAGTGTGTGTTGTGAACAGTTGTCCAGCAAAAATTTGTGAAGATTACGCACTGTTTCGAACAGCTCTATACAGTAATCACTATGATATTTGGCAAGAAAATAACGTAAAAGCCAGCAAGTTCAGTCTACGTCAGTGTTGAATCATGGTCGGCCAAATTATTTGCTACTAATCATAGCGCTACAAAATATTTTACGCAGCTACCATGGCTATTAGACTAAAATTAGCACTAGGGTCTTCTTTAAAGAAGCCTTCAATTGTTTCCACAGCTTTATCGCACAGCATATCATTGGGGATCTCACCATGGTCAATTGGTCCAGTTCTACGACCATCGAGTTCGTAAAGATGACCGTCTTTTGGGCTACGGCAAAAGCAAACATAATGTGTATCTATGCCTTCCTCAGCAGGGGGAGCCTCGGTGTCACCATCTTGAGCAACTGATGCGTGGCACTTTTCTAAATCGACGTCAGATTCCAGATAAGCAGATCTCTCAGCTACATTCATTGAGCTTGTATGAGACAAAATTTTACCTGCTACTGAATCCTTTGAAAACATACCCGGAAGAGTGTTTTCAACTGCGTGAATCATTGCCATCGTACCGCAAGAGTTGCCTATAGTTTGTTTAAACCACAAGACATGCTCCTTGTCAGTTCCCGAAATGTTGTTATAATAGTCCAGTGGTAGAGCTGAGTCTTTCGATTTCCTATTTTCTTCATACTTCTCAGTTATTGGAAACACCAGGATAATTGCATAGACGGGCCTGGGCACAAAGTTCAGCATTTCTCTGTCTAGAGACCAGACATCAGTAAACTCTACGGAGTGTGGCACGCCCATAGAGTATGCCAGGCTATTGAACACCTGCGGGTTGCATTCGAGTGGAACCCATTTCTTTGTCATTTCTACCAACAGTGATGAGTTGAAGTGTGGAGATATGGGTCGGAAAACTATATATGGTCAGACAATCAAAAAGAAACAACTAACAAAAATGTTTGCTATATCAGCTAGAAATAATGAAGCTTTTCATTGTTCTTAAACGATACATCCTATCTAGAAACATGTAAATTTGCTAATCAAAAAGGATGATAAAATAAATGCTTATACAATGATGTGGTTGAGTTAAGAATCAAACGCATTGATATTCTCCAAGTACTTCAACAGCCGCTTGTATTCGGAATGCAATTCACGCAAGTCTGATATCTTCAGTTGATCAAAATCTTGCGTCAGTTTCTCTGAAGGAGCTGCAATTTTACCAGCGCCCGCCAGCAGGCTAGTTGATGAATGATTTCCAGACTCACTTTGGGAAATGGAAAGTGACCGAAGGCCCCTCATCACATTCATGTTCGACGGTACAAATCTTCCGAGAAAAGGCTCGTGAGACGAGTTATTCGTTGAAGACCTTGATCTGTTCTTGACAGGACCATCTTCGTTGCTGTTTCTTGAAATACTGTCTTGTGATATTGTGCGATGCAAAGATTTAGATGGTGAGCCATTCTGCGGCGTCTCGAGTCCAACAATGTGACGCGCATCTTCCAGCGTTGATGGAAGCGCATCAGCGACTTCCTTCTTGTCGGCGGCAACTTTGCTCAATAGATACTTGTAGCTGCTATTCAAAGTGCTGCCCAACGTCTTGATACTTTGGTCTGCAATATCAGAGGGCATGAAAGACAACCGCCTAGAATGCTGCAGTTGTTGTCTGCCAGACATAGACGTAGAGCGCGGCAGTGAGGGTGCAGCGGCTGGAGTAATGTTTCCAGCACCTAACGGGTCTGTCAATGGTTCTTGAGGAGGAAATGACTGGAATTGGTTGAACGAACTGGGACCGCTCAATAAACTGATATCAGCGGAAGCCAAATTTGTAGCCTTTGAATCAATGTTGAGAGCCTCCAACGTTACTGTTTCCAAAAACTCAACAGCGGCTTCAAGGTTGGTAATGCAATAAAGTAATTCGCCAGTGAGCGAGCTGCCATTACGAAACCGCTGCACATAACGCAAGTTTAGCCATGCATTGGGCATGGAATGGAAAATTATTGTGAATATGAGAATTGGCAAAACCAGATCTGCTGATGCAGAATTTTTGGGTGCGACACGCTCAGATAGTGTTGCTACAATCACTTTGTGTGCCTTAAGCAGGTGCTCCATCTTCTTTATCGGAGTAACTGACTCATTCATAGAAGACAATTCATCGCCCGCAGCTGTCAGCCATTCTCGCAGCTCATCGTCGTCGATACCATCCACATCGAGGTTTTTCAATGTGACAGGGATCTCCCTCAAAAGAGCGATTCGCCCATCCAACTCCGCAGATCGTTTGCGATCCTGCGAAAATGCTTTCCGGAAAATTTTTTCGTACACTGATTCACATGCTTTTGATTCGGCCGCCTCGCAATATTTCGCTATCTTTTTGGGTCTCATTGTTCGCTCTTTGCGTTTTTCAGCAATTTCCTTATAGGACTCCATCGGAACATCTTTGCCGTTGCGATAATGACTAGCTGACTGCTGAACAACATACTGTTCGGCTTGGATTGCAAACTTACGATAGAAATCTTGAAATAAGTTGGAAATATCATCTGCCGTGAGGGGTGCCTCGTAAATCGGTTCTTGTAGTGATCGCACAAAATCTTCAACTAGTTTATCTAGCTTTGTGGGCAGCAAATACTGCTCATCTGAGTCGCCTGAAGCAGAAGACTTGATAGAGCTCAAAGACTCTGTGTCTGGGTTTCTGTCAGAGTTAGAAATGGCAGTGGATTGTCCAATTGGCTCCTCGCCCACTGCCGCATCTGCTGTGACCACACTTTCTCCACTTGTGTATGTTTCCTCGTTGCCCTCCTCTATTGACGAGGCTATTTGACCGGAGTGATCCAAAATCGAAATGTGATCATCGTGAATGTTGGATGTAAGAGAGGTTGAAGAGGCTTCCAACACTTCTCGCACGACAGATTCCGCGTCAGAAACAACTCCGTAAGACTCTTGCTGTGCGATCCAAGAGCGATCTTGATCTTTCACAGGCGGAGGAGTGTGAAAAAGAGTACGAGACATAATGCGGACAAATCAGCAGCTGAACCGCTTGTGATTTTGCAAGATTCACAGAAATATGCTGTATCTGAGAAATGTAAGTCTCCTAGTGCTGCCAGGTTTCTGTAGGTGGTATCAAACCAAACTGTCTCAACTCTCTATCGGGGGTTGCTGCTAGGTGGCACCAACAAAGAAGGCTATGAATAGCAGGACTCAAAATGCTGCCAACTGCAAGTCGAAACTAACTTTCGTTGCACAAGCACAAGTACAAGATTTTCTTCGGATTGGGGAGGCAAAATATTATAGGAGCGGCTAAGTGCGGCAGGGGGGTTTGGCAATAAATTTTGGTTTGGCAATTTGTCACAGTAAAAGAAAAGTATGAGAGGATAACTCGGGCGAAAAATAAATAGTACAGTTACAAAGTATTTTTGTGACAACAGTGTAGCCTTTTAAAAACGTGTCTTTTGTCTTTTGCGCACTATCCCTTTGAATCCAGTCACCTGGGCGGCGCTCAGCATGTTGCTGTGCGCATCCAACAGTGCACACAAGCAGCATCTTCCACTGCAATTAACCGTGCATGACGATGGCAGCCTTGCTTGCAAGCTCTCTCGCGCAGTCCTGAATAGGAAGTAGCTAAAGTAGCAAGTACAGGTCCTCGAAACGTGCCTACCGTTAGCACTTCAAACGCAATACTCTCACACACCGGGCCTTCCGCACCCTGTCACGGAGAATCATCCCCTATTTTTAATCACAAGGCGGCAATGCCGTCGATGCCTTACTGGGCGTAAAATTAAATAACGCACAAGGCAACCCGTTTTGACACCAAGCAGATCAAGCATAAAGGCTCGCTAAAATTCGTATTCAACAGTTCCTTGGCTTGAAAGTTTGTGACGCTATGTTTCACAGTCGGGCAAATGTTTTTGTGTGAGTTGGATCCATCACGTATCTATTTTTTGTCACTGGAGTACTTCTATTAGCAGCACGATGTTTCTTATCCAGGGGCCTGCATCTGCAACATTATTGAGTACTTGGCAAAACAGGATATTCATAATCTTTGCCAGTAACTGATTTACTGTCTATCACAGTTCAGCCTAATTTTTTCTGGTTTAAAAGTAGTAAACTGAAAAAAGCATCATTCTTCGGTGCATAAAAATTCTTGCTTGTCTGGTATTCGCGAATAGAATACGGCAGTCTTTTTATGTGTGTCTCAAGATAACCTCGCATTATATAATTAACAATATAGGCAAATCGTACAATCCTCATCATGAGAAAAAACTGTTATTCCAATTAAACATATAGCAAGAAACACTTGCTTAGCGCATATTTATTGTCCTTGGACCAATGTTGATTACTTTCTGTGTGTATTCTAAAAAAAATGGAACACGAGAGCGCACTGTAAGCAACCTATTCAAATACGTGTGTACAAGTTTGGGAAACTCACAGATCTTGATGACGTTTGCTTCACTTATTGATGGGTTACGTTGATCTCACTTTGCTAGCTCGAAAAAATATAGCCTGGACGATACAACAACAACAAATCTTTATTTATAGTCGCATAACATAAAATACTATCAACTAATCGAGGACGACTGATTGACGGCATTGTCAGTTCGGTTCCGCCCGGCTTCACAATCACAAATCCCTCTCACAGAGCTGTAAAGTAGCGGATTTTTGTTTAGAATTCAATAAACTGCGGACGTAAACTACGGACAATTCCAGCCTACACTTTTGTAGGTGGGGGGACTCTAATTTCTCAAATACAAATCTAGCTAGTCAATTCATTGAAGAAAATTTAAGTGCCGAGGGTTCATAATTCATGTTAAACCGATTTACCGTTTTCAGGTGTATGTCTAAAACTGCAACACGCTCTGTACTGATATCTTCTAGCCTGAAGTCTTGCAACAATCGGCGTTAGTATAGTGGTCAGTATCTCCGCCTGTCACGCGGGAGACCCGGGTTCAATTCCCGGACGCCGAGCTTTTTTTTGAACAGCATATTGTATTGAATACTTTTTGACTCTCGAGCATATCAGATTTACTTTCCTTGACTTTTTGCCCTTCAACTCCAATATTGTCAGTCATAGTAAACTGGCGAGAGAAGTTCGAAAGAAAGAGTCGGTATAGAAATTTCGCGCCGCTTTAATCTGTAATTGATTTTCATTATACAACTCGATGCCATAGATAATCAAGATGTGGAGTAAACAAAGATTTTAAATATTCTATACTCTCTTCACTGTTGATTATCACAGCCGGGGCGCATAGAGCATTACTATCTGAGCGCATGAACTACTATAGCTCCAATTTTGCTATCAAGTTAATTTATTTTCCATCATGTTTTGTCATCTCAAGACTTTTTCTCTATTTCTTCGACGCCGATATATCCTGTGGATGACTTTCTATCCTTTTGTAACTTTTCGTATACTGACAATCCCCAACCTGATATAATAAAAATGCCAGTCAGAACGTTTATCAACTTTAAGATGAAGCTCAAAAATGACGATCGCTTATCAGTGATTGTTAAACTCAATCCAGAAATATCGTATTTGATGAATATACCCAAAGGCTGTTGAGATTTGAATTCTTGCTGTTCACTCACTCGTTCTGTGACCGCATACTGATTCGTATTGATTTTATAACCCGATCGCGAAACTGAGTATGTTGTGGGCAAAATCGAAACAAAATATTGATAGATTGTTGCGTGCGATTGTGTAGTTGCCAAAACTCCGTCCAGCGGGTTTTCCAGTTTCGGATAGTAGTCACCAAACGAGAGCTCATCTATGTAGTGGGTCAAATTGATGGTTTCAAGAGGTGCGTGCATGATAGAGTGATATGCATATCCAAGTGGAGTAATATGGAGGTCTCCCTTGACTTTGTTCACAGGAAACGATCCATAAATTCTGCAAGCATCGGGTTCTATATGCGAATTCTTTATGCGCCTAGGTTTGAACTTGTTTAGCCGAGCATTACTCAAAACTCGATCATAAGTGTCTTTCTTTTTTTGGTTTTTGATATCGTGATGATTACGCTCTCCCTCTTCGTAAACAGCTGGTTCCATCTTGAGGACTTCCGTTGCAAACAATGTATCCATGGTTGAGTCTTGAGCATGTACTCTCAAAGCAACACAAGGCATATGGACGGTCATATCAAGGTTAATTTGCATTTGAGTATCGACGGCACTGTTCACGTCGAACTGGTAATGCTCGTTGCCATGAAAGTAGTAGGCAGATTGTTGCCAAATGAAAAACAAAGCAAACACACCGAGAACGGCAGTGACAAATGAACCGCGCTTTGTGGGAACAGCATAGGCCGGTTTAACTTTTGGAAATGCATCGAATGTTTGGAGCCCTCTCGGGGGCTCTGCCGAGTCCATTGTAAACAGTTGAACCACTTGACTCGTGGGTAATTGGTAACAAACAAATCAGATAATGCTCAGCTCACTAAACGACAGATTTAGAACGTTAAAATCTGAAGTGAGAATGAGGGCCAAAGGATAGAGACGCAAAGATGGCTTTTGAGATTTGCGAAATTGCAACAAAGTCGACTACTTGAGCTGCAACAAATAATAATTATCGCACCCTGAGAAGCTTGAATTTTTCAGCACAAACTTGCAAACTAGTATCAAAGATTTTCTTGCCAGTCGTTTGAGCTAACGTTGTCCAACACGTAATGTTACACAGTAATCGTCGGATTTCCACTGGAATCTCGGCAGGTGCAGCAGAAAGACATAATTGATATCTTGCTTCTTGTGGAAAAACTATAGTTGTTATTAGCTTAGTAATTCATTAAACTCGATCATTTTGATGTTACTTTCAGTTTTCGTAAATTTGCTTTTTTAATTGTGATTAACGTGGGCTGCTCGGTTCTACCATTCAGGACAGATGCCTTGGGTGAACTAAATCTGGGCGACCGTTGAACTGCTAAATAGGGGCTCCTAGTCATGGTCTGGAAATAAAGGCAACATGCTGAGACAACATGCATCTCTACCCTGTTGATGTCCGAGATCTTTTACTTGCAAGTTAGAGGATGAGATTGTTCATTGGTCTACAGAGCATTCAATTCTGACCAGAAATGAAGTTCGAGTGAGAATAAATACTATTGACGAATTGCATTAATTTTTCAAGAATGTCTTGATAGCAGTCTTTGCGATCGAAGTCAACTGACGCTGTGTGATGTGCAATTGCTTTCCAGCGACGGTCATTCAAAATTTCTGTTGTTCGATAAGCATGGGGTAATCATGGGATACGACTAGACGAGTAACAGCGATATGACGCAAAAAAAGTGGCCGTGGCTCCAGAATCCATCTGCAGGTGGGGTTTACAAAACTAATTGTGAGTTGCTGAGTTCTCAGGTGATTGTGGGCCCATGTCAGGTTGCTCTCGCAGAATTCGGGCTCCGACAGCCTTCATTGTGGGAAGCGATCGTTCACCAGCGAGCGTTTCGAGTAGTCTTGATTTATCCCCTTATCCCCTATCAAAGTGGCGCGATGACTCACCGTGATAGCGATTTGTGACTTGATTACTCACCAGCAAGCGATCCCAAGTTCAGGAAAGCAGTGGTGCGTAATTCCATTACAGCCGAAACTCCATCCAAGAAGGTCGGCCATTGCTCGACAACGGTCCGACATTTGGGCAGCGGAACTCACTGAAAGAAAATATTGGAACAGGAAGCATATCTAAAAAGGAAAATTTTAAAACAGTAAGACCATATCGAGTACGGTGCTTGCCGGACGGCTGCCTTTGATACGCACGCAGGCCAGCTGAACGTCACTGCCGGCGCAAGCATGTCGGTCGGCGGCTCGTCCGCTTGGCGGACCTGGGCAGCTGGGCACGTCCTGGGCAGTTCCTGGGCAGTTCCTGGGCAAATCTACCCCGCTGCACTGCCTAGAACAAAGGAGTTAAGACTAATCAGCCATTGAAACTGCGTCCAGGCTGTTGAGCAAATTTTGATTGTTCGGAACCGCTACCAATGCGCATCGGCCATCGGTGAATTGAAATTCCGTGGATATGTAAGAATCTGTGGCACCGTTTAGGATTTTGTGCAAAAATTTGTTGCAAACCTCGACAGCTAAAAATTGGCTCCCTAAAGCGCACTGTTTGCTGTAATGGGCTATAGAGTTTGCTTTCTTGAGGCAACCGGCCAAGCGGTGGTTTGGCTTCGGTTCTAAGCGGACTTAGGATCTTGGTGGCCAGGTGGAGTGTGGTAGGTAATCGTGCCAGCCGCTCCAGTACTTTGCCCAAAACCAGCAAGTTTCCTGAAACAGGTAATGGGGTGGTGACAAAATTGCAAAATTATTTTGGCTGACCTGAGCGACCAAACCATGGCAGGAGACTGTTGATAGCCTCATCGCTGATAGCTAAACTGAACGGGGACAGAGCGCACACGACATAGCGTTTTTGTTTCCAAATTGTTATGCTGGCAACATTTTTTCTGCATGACTTTCTGGTGGTTTGGCTAGTACCTTCCATCCCATCGGGGTTTATCGCCGTTCCGTTACTTCCGTATGGTTCCCAATTGAGATGCCTGGCGGGTGGCTAGCGGATGCTCATGTGGAACCAATGACCCAAAAACCCCGAACAGGCACCCACAGTACCTGAGCCGCCTGGATTGTGAGCAACTATTTCTCAATCTGGTTAACCGTATATCCATCGTCTCCCATGTGTTGGATCATCTCCGGTTACTAACTTATTTCCTCACCGCCGGTGGCCACCCTTTTTGTACAGTCAGCATGTGGCAGCTATAAAAGGGATCCATGTCCTATGGATGGCAACTTTTCCATCCACCAAGCTTCCTTCGGTTGACGTTGATTCCCATCACGTTCCGCCCATAATTTTACCTCCATCCTCATCTCTGACATCATTGCCATTGGCCAGGCTTATTGGTCGCAATTGAATTGGTTTTTTGTCTACATTTAATCTTGCATCATGAAGTTTTCTCTTCTTAGTTTACTAATTGTACTAATCGCAGGCATCCACTCACTTCCTCACGAAGGAATGGAGATGGACCATGCTGTCGAGAGCATGCCTCCTCCATCGCCTTCACTCTCCCCATCGTCTAACAGCACATCCGAACCAACAACCACCTCCGACCTTCCTTCCTACCCATGGTCAACCTCATCCGGTATGCATCATGGCATGCCAATCCTGGAAATGCCAAATCTTGAACCTCAGCAGAGACTGTACTGGGAAAATTACAATACAACATGCTTTTTCTCGGCACCAGCATCCACTAAAGGCTTCCTTTGGATCCATGTGTTTACTGTGGTTGCCGCTTGGTTCTTTCTGTATCCTGTCTGCCTCATGTTTTCTGTTGAAGAATCGCCCTACTACATTTTTCTCCAAACTGTACAATACGCTGTGGTGCTAACATCACTCATCTCCCTTGCAATTTACTCCACTGGTGCACCAGATTTATATCCTAATAATGCATACAGCAAAATGTCTGTCATTTTGTTGATAGTCTGCTCCGTTCATTGGCTAGCTGCTCTCGTGAAAACATTGTCGGCCTGGGCTAAAGGTCCCAGAAGGGATCCAATTGATGGCGCTGCCTACATTCTTGCCAATCTACATTCAGACGGAAGAACTTCGCATGACTCTGGTCTTGGAAGATCTTCTGGAAGTGTTGGCTCTCTTTCGCCATCTTCCACTCCTCATAATGATTCACCAGACGCTGACGACATTGAAGAGAACCCTTACTACGATAGCGTCAATGATGTTGATTCACGCAGAACCTTGATTGACGATCTAGCTCAAGGAACTGATCGTTATCAGGAACGCCTTATCGATCGCCTGATGAATATTAATTTTATCGAAAAAACTGTCACTCATGGTGGAAACGCCGCCTCAGTCATATTTATGCTCCTTAATCGCCCCATGTTTCTCTTTTCGGCTGTCTACGTATTCACCGGCATTGTGACTGGCTTTTGCATGGGCCAGAGAGATGAGGTATTTGGAATTCTTGCCCATTTCATAAAGGGAGGTGTATTTTTTCTCTTTGGCTTGCTCACACTGGGAAGATACTTGGGATGCTTTGCGGATCAAGGTATGGCTTGGAACATCCGCCCCGGATCCCCTCATGATCCTTCTTGCAACCAAAAGGAATATCGCAAATATGTGTCTCCTTCTTCTTCAACCAGCCGTGTTTCAAAATTTTTGAGCTGCCTCAAAGCTCCGTCCATGGAGTTTGTTGAATGTGGTTTAGTTCTTTTTTACGGCTCGACCAATATATTCCTTGAACATCTCGGTAACCAAGACGGTAAGTGGTCTGCCAAAGACTTACAGCATGAGTCTATTGCCTTCATGTATTTGGGAGGTGGATTGTGCGGTGTTTTAGCAGAGTCCCCTGCTGTCGGCCGATGGTTGAGAAAGGCAATTCACTCAAATAATGCTTCTAGCAATGAGTTTGATGTAACCAAGGCCTACTCATTCAACCCTTTTCCTGCCTTCATTGTGTTCTGGACTGGCTGCTTAATGTCTCAGCATCATCAATCACTTCCTTTGGCGACGACAATTCATGCCCAGTGGGGCTACTTGCTCTGCATTGCTGCAGTTTTCCGTCTCTCTACCTATGCCTTGATACTTACTGCCAAGCCTCAATCGACCGAGCCATATCGTCCATTTACGGAATTGCTCACCTCTTTTTGTCTTATTTGCGGAGGAATGGTCTTTATTGAATCCAACAGTCAAACTGTCGAAGCAATGATGTATCGCGGTCTGGATGGAATGTTTACACTCAATGTCTCAGTCTGCGCTTCCTCACTCATCATGGCATGGGAATACGTTGTCATGATGCTGAAAGGTGTTGCACGCAGAAGACAGTGAAAGACAGATGTAGATGGTATGTAGTTAGTTGGTTTTATTTATACATTATTTCGATAGTTTAATCTTCCTTATCAACAGGTGACATTAATGAAGAAGAAGAAGCTTCAGAGCCTGGAGAACCTGGAGCACCTCCGGCAGATGCCGAAGTATACGAAGTCCATCGGCCAATGAAACCAAATGACAATAAATAATATTGGACTTTAGCCATGAATGAGTAGCGTGATGGATCAGCATTGTGAGGCCTTAAATTTCGTTCCCTAATCAGCTGTCTGGCAAATGAGACAATAACCAGAGTAAAGTAGATTCTCACCAGTACCAGGAACAAGGTGATCAAAATTGTAACAGCCGTCTCCTCCCCAGGGCTCGCCGATTCCCTTGCCATATCTCTTGCTTTCAAATTGTTTACAGCTGCTGAAGCAACCTCCGTAATGCTCGCTGCAAGATCTCCAGAATCTGCAGTCTCTGTCACAGCAGGAGCAACTATGGCGCCAGTCGCACCCAGGTCAGCAGTGGTGGAAGCTGTCGGCACAGGTTGTGCTCCGGTCGTAGCTTCGCTGGAGCCGCCATTAACAGTACTAAACCATCCAATACCAAAATAAATAACAAACAGAACGTTTGTCAATGTATCGAAACAGTAGCAGTATGCATAAACTAAAAATGTCAAGGCATCTTTTGATTGGATAGCCATAAAGCCCTTTATATAAATGAAAACTCTCAGTAATGATAAGAGATTCAAGATCCATTGAACAGCACTCAAAGGATGGCCAGTGAAAATGGACAGGATTCCGTAAAGTCCAGAACCATTGTTGATGATTCCAAAGAAGGTCACCAGTTCGGCACCAATGTAAAGAGGTAAAAAGTATAGGAAGGATCGCGGAAGTAGCGATAGCGGCCGCTTCATTGTTCAAAAGAAGCCGGATGTGAGATCTCTACAAACACGGACTTCAAAATCCGGAAGAAATACTTAGAGAATTGAAAACGGAGTTTGGATGGGTAAGTTTTATATGAGTTCAGACGAAATGGGAATAACCACGTTTCCGTGCAATCACAACCACGTTTGAGCACGGGTTCACATTGCAATTGTTCTCCAACTATCATAGCGGGCAAGAATACCTAGTACGAGTTGAAATTAAAAAAATGACTTTAATAACCCACTGCTCAGAACATTCACATTTCTTGGTGCACCAATACTGAGTCACTGTGAGTCGCATTATTTTAGATCGCACACCAAAAAAAAAAAATTTATTCTTTCCTAATTTGGAAATACTTTCGTTACTATTTCACCGTCATTCATTGTCACTCACCGCACTCTTACAAGAGCTCAGTCTAGATCTATAAATTACGAGTGCCATCTATTTATCTTCTATTTAAACATTACAGACAAGATGGATCCCAATTACTTTGCTGAAAGTGACAGCGACTCAGAAGGCTTTGATGTGGATCTAATGTCAACTGAACTCGGTTCATTTGGATCAGGAAACATCACTAAACAATACAATCGTCAAAAAAAGATTGCGCAAGTGATCAACAATGGAGAGTCGTGGAAAAATGGTCCGAAAATCAATACACAGCAGGCTCCTCAGAACAAAGACCATAGCATCAATGATCTTTCTAAATATACTGCAAGAATCAAACTGGAGTCTGACGACTATTTTGTGAGGGGCTCGAGACTGGCTAGAACTAATCAAAACAACTCGAATACTGACAAATCAGACCGTGCAACCGTTGAACAAGTGTTAGACCCCAGGACGAAGATGATTTTGTTCAAAATGATAAACAGGGGTGTAGTGTACGAAATCAACGGAGTTATTTCCACTGGAAAAGAAGCCAACGTCTACCATGCACAGACAGAAGAAGGTGAGCATCGTGCCGTGAAGATTTACAAAACCTCAATATTGGTTTTTAAAGACCGTGATCGTTACGTCAATGGTGAATTCCGTTTCAGAAACGGATATTCCAAACATAATCCGAGAAAAATGGTGAAGCTATGGGCAGAGAAGGAAATGAGAAATCTCAAGAGAATATACCAGGTGGGAATTCCATCCCCTAAACCCATCTACCTTCACATGCATGTTCTGGTGATGGAATTTCTGGGCAATGAAGAGGGGTGGGCATCCCCCAGACTGAAGGATGCCTTGATTGAGCCTCAATCGAAATACAAAGATCTTTATTTTGAATTATTGTCTTACATGAGAATGCTTTACACTCAATGTCGGCTAGTCCATGCTGATTTAAGTGAGTATAATATTCTTTATCATAAGGAAAAGCTGTACATTATTGACGTTTCCCAGTCAGTGGAGCACGATCATCCTCATTCTTTGGAATTTTTAAGAATGGATATTAAAAATGTGAATGATTACTTTCGAAGACAGGGCGTTGAAACATTCACCGAGAGGACTATCTTCAAATTTGTTACTCGCCAGTGTGGTCCGGAAGAAAAATGGCCAGAAACTTCAGAGGATCTGATTGAATCATTGAACAATATGCCCATTGAAGAAATTTCTGAAAAGGATGAAATTGACGATGCTGTGTTCAGGTCCGTTTACATCCCTCAAAGCTTGGAAGAAGTATATGACGTTGAAAGAGACGTAGAGAAAGTGCGCAAGGGAGAAGGACAGGATTTAATTTATGGAGATTTGCTTGCTGCCAGAAGCAAGAATACTAAGAGTGGTAGTTCGGTTAATCAGAGAACTGATGCTACGAATGAGACTCTTCAACCTGGTGAAAAATCTGAGCTGGAATCTGGAAGCACTGCGGAAGAATACGATGACTCTGAAGTTTCTGATGGATCTTATGACTCTGACGAATCTGGTGAATCTGATGAATCTGATGAATTGGAGGATAGTGAAGGTAATGCGAGAGTGAAAACCAAACCATGGGTTGAAAGAGAGCCCACGGTAAGAAAATTTCATGATCGCGAAGCGAACAAGGATCGAAAGAAACTCGCGAAGGAAGAGGCTAAGGAGAAGAGAAAGAATAAACTCAAAAAGCATCAAAAAAAGAAGATGATTGCCAATAGCTCCAGCAAGCGAAAAGGGGGTAAAAGGTAAAGTTGTGAATAAAACATGTATCAGATTTGATAATAGATCATGCATATTAATTAAAACAATGCATTGTGTAGATTTCTGGCCATGAGTCAACTAAATCACAGCATTTTGGCCGTCAATGGCAGTACTTGAAGAGTTCATTTAGAGCAAGGTCTTTAAAAAAATATACGGTGAGAGGTTTGTCAATTTTGGGCTACTTGTTTTTTTCTCATCTTGAGAAAGATGACTTCTACCATCTATTTTGCACTTATTCTTTGACGTTGTAGTTTGAATCGGCCCACACTTCAACCTTTCATGACTAAGACTTTTTGCTATTGATTTCCCGCTATAGCTGACTACGAAATGAACTATTTGCGCTAGAAATAAAAATATTCTTACTCTCCAAGCTTACATAAAATTGCATCTTTATAAATAAAGTTTCATCTTTCACTTTCACCTGATTTGGAATCCCCAACTTTTCAGTTTTGACAACTTTTGCTTGAGGTCACTATTGGAGCCAAGTGGATTAACCCACTCCATTCCGAGGTCGAACATGGGTGGGTAGCGGTGCTTGTACAAGTAATGACGCAATCCTCAAAAACAACTCCCTGCCGTACCCAAATCCTGGACGGGCTATTCTTGAGGACGCAGTGAGCTCCTTCTTTCACGGGCAGCAATGGCAAGGCTTAATTGCTCAGCAGCAAAGGTTAATCACTCAACAAAACTTCCAGATATAATGAGATTCAAAGTCTGAGATATCCATGAGCAAAGGAATTGTTTTTTGGCCTACGGCGCCAACAACAATTAGGTACAGAATCCTGCGCTTATCACTATCACAATCAACGCCTATTAGTGAGTACAATTTACTTGATGGCTAGTCCTGATAATAAGTACGACATCAAAGATCCTAACTAATACCATCATCTAGCCTTAAATTTTAACTACGCACTTTGCACACAATTGCAGATTCATTATTTTCCCGGTTGAGCAATGTCATCTTTTTCCATGACGTCAGTATCATTATCAGCCCCACCTAATTCAAAATGTGGGGTGGGATACGATTTCCAATTCACTATACTCGAATCAGAACTTCATCCATAAATTTTCTCATCTGTAAGAGCCGAATATTGATTAACGTGTAGGTGATTGAGTTGTTAATTGCTGATTTCGCTTGCTGCAATTGACTGTTAAACACTCTAAACTGCACCGCCATGAATGCCCGATATTTGACACTTCTACGGAATGCTTTTCTCATTATAACCATCTATTTGGTGGTCACCTTTACGGGGATATTTAAGAAGACGTCATCGAATGTCTATGAGTCACCCTCTGAGAATTTAGAAAGTCCAGAAGCTCGCGAGGAAGCTGCGCTGGAAAATGTGTGGATAGAATCAGAGTCCGACGAGCATCTGTTGGATATTCGCCCCAACGACAATACAATCTGTCCAGATTATTCCAAATATGCAAATCATCCTCATTCCCCGTTATCAAATGGTCCGCTGAAACTCCCCTTTCAACGACCTGCCAAAAAGTGTCGTACTTTTCATTCGGGTGTTATTGAGGAAGTCATTGATTCATTCAACGAGAAACTCTTGGATGAAGATTTAGCACGTCTTTTTGAAAATTGTTTTCCAAACACATTGGATACAACCATAAAATGGCACGTAGCTGGTAGTGGAGAGGCGACAAAGCTCACTGCATCTTACAAGCCACCACAAACATTTGTTGTGACAGGAGACATTAACGCTGAATGGCTGAGAGACTCCGCATTTCAGCTGTCTCCTTATTTTCCCTATATCTTGCTTGATGACCGCCTTAGAGAACTTGTGTTAGGTGCCATCACAACACAAGCTGAGTTCGTTAGCGTATTTCCGTATTGTAATGCCTTCAACCCTCCTAGGGATTATCTAGGACCGCGCTCGTTGGCAAATATAATGTCGGATTCTGTATTTCCTCCTGTCAATCCCGCAATTGTTTTTGAATGCAAATGGGAACTTGACTCTATTGCTTCCTTTCTGGCACTGATCACCAACTATTATAAATTCTCCGAAGGAGACACGTCCTTTGTTACTGTCAAGTGGAGAAAGGCCATCGATAATGTTTTCAAGACTTTGAAAGAGCAATCTATGCCTACGTTCGATGCTACGGGAAGAGTTTTGCATAATGGTTACAGGTTTCAAAGATGGACCAATCTTGGAACAGAAACATTGAATCTTGGTGGGGAGGGAAACCCCGTAAATAGAAATGCTTCTCTCATCAGATCGGCCTTTAGACCCTCAGATGACGCTACAATATTCCAATATTTCATTCCTGCGAACGCTATGATTGCCGTACAGCTCCGACGATTGTCGGTACTATTGAAAAATATTGGAGATGAAGCTTTATCTATAAAGGCGCTAGAATATTCTGACACAATTGCCAACGGAATTTGGACACATGGAATATATACCCATCCAACTTTTGGTACTGTATTTGCTTACGAAGTTGATGGATTTGGATCGATATTAGCGATGGACGATGCCAACGTACCCTCTTTGTTATCGCTCCCAGATCTTGGATTCATTGACAGAGACGATCCTATTTACCAAAATACGAGACGAATGATTCTCTCGAAGGAAGGGAATCCATACTATCTGAGGGGCACTTCTTTTAAAGGTATTGGGGGACCACATGTAGGCATAGAAAATGCTTGGCCAATTTCACTACTGGTAGCAATAAGAACTAGCGATGACGATGAGGAAATTCTTGAAAATCTGGATTTGGTCAAGAAGTCAACCGCAGGACTTGGTCTTATGCATGAATCAGTTGCAGTTGATGACAACTCTTCATTTACACGAGCATGGTTTGCTTGGGCAAATTCAGAGTTTGCTAAAACTATCCTAGATCTGGCAAAACGTAAACCCTATTTGATTTTCAAAAAGAGCAAAGAGGAGACGGAGGATTATGTGCAGTCCGAGGTTGACGAAATTAATCAGCAGCTGTGATTGAGAAAAATACTGAGGTGTTTCTAATTCACGGCAGCTTATATTTATTTATATATAATTGTGAAAGAGAAATAGATGTTATTGCAGATCTCAGTCCTACTCAAAGGTGGTAATAAAAAGTACCAATAATGTACTTGAAAACAATTAATGAAACAAGATATTCAGCAGCTATTTCAAAAGATACTTGATAATATGATAGTAAGTTCAATCATCGTCTGAAATCTAATTCACTCTCCCATCATTGCTTTAAACCACTTCCAATAGCATTCAAGAGACCGAGAGAGTTGAAACGTAATAGTTCTGGTGTTATGTGATGAGCTAGTGATTGTTTTACGGTCTTTCGGATTGGAAAGCAATAGAAGCTTCGTAATCACTTTAGGCATCCATCATACTGCGAATGTTTGACCAGCTCTACAGAACGGAACCAAAACCATCATAGCTGCGGTGTACAGGGGCAATAGTGAACCTTTGGCTAGCTTAAATCATCTGCAATGTACTTTGTTTCTAGAAGTTGACATTCCTCAATTTCAAGATTGTTCAGCACGACCTTTAAGATTATGCAATTTGATTGTACTAAATCTAACTGTCTGATGCCAGCTCGGCGATAGAGTTGTCTGAAGCACGTCCAGACTTCTAATATCGTTGAGAGACTCTAAAAAATATAAATTTGTATAACCATTATCTTATATGAGAATCGCATCAAGTATTGCGTTGTACGCTACATCGCACTCTCTGAACTCTTGGCCGCCTGTGAACTTTATTTGCTCCAGTCAGCACGAATTTCTACTCATGGTGATAGTGTCCGACAAAATAGCTTAGGTCACTCCGCGAAACCGTTTATCTCAGAGTAAGTATTATTTTCTTCAACCTTCCCCGTTCGCGCCGGCCAATTTCCCTTCACATCGCACAGTAATCTATCGCCCTCAATTACCCTATTCCATGCAAAGCCTTGTCGGGTTCCTACCACTTACCAACTCTTTTCACGAATTTGAAAATATTTTTTTCTTTCCTCACCGCTCTTTTCATTCGCAGGTTGAATTTACCAGAATACAATATGCAATGTAAATAGTGGAGATCATTTTGGCGGAAGGTATTTGCTCAACCAGCAGCTGCTGTTCCGCCGAAATGAAAGAGTAAAGGTCTTCTCCACCCTTGACATGGATAACCAAACGTGTAGAGGACTAAATCACTGACCGACATAAATTAAATTAGCAATTATTCTATAACTGTGAAGTCATACATTCCTTTGGCAAATAGATTACTCATTTCTTGAGATTCCTTAATAACAGTCGCCATTGCAACCTCACTTGGTACAATGTATACCAATAGTAACGTTGAGCTTTTGAGACTAACTGGTGAAATAATAAAACGATCACCAGCCAAAGAGTCGGCCGATGGATCCTTCTCAAGGTCAATTGCTATCCAACTCATACCTTCCGTAGAGTAAACAGCAGCGTATTGAGCATAGCAACGGGATGAAAAAATGGAAGCCAGTTTGATAGACAGGGACCGTCCCATTTCAATCTCTCTATCCATTCCATCCATTGAAACGACCTCCCCAGCTGACGTTGCAAGTTGGCCAGATCTTTCCTGCGAGCCCGAACGGCTCACGGCTTGTGAATGAAAATCAACGTTGTCTCCATTGGTTACGTTTAATAAGCCAGGTTTTGTCGCCGAAGCGATAGGTGCTCCAGATAATGTACAAAGTAACGCTTGATTGACCTGAACGTCAAAGGAATGCTTCAAAATCTCGCGAATAGTGGGTAATTTTAGCATTGCAGCAAGGCGCCAAATATACCAGGTAATTCGGGGCCTATGTGGTTCGTAGACCTCGGCAGCTTTGTTTTTAATTGGACTTTATTGTTCGTTTGTTAAGTCAATGTGATGTTTTGACTGCAAGTGCGCCCTACCGAGAATCCCACTCCCACTAAGAAGGGGACGGGTGATATAAGAGAAGCTTAGTCAAGAGGGGAATTATTATCATTTGCAGATCAGCTGTCTCTTTTTCAAGCGGTAATGACTTCTGAGAAGATAGCATCCATTGTCAAAGCCATCCCCCTTATAAATCACCATTTAATATCCAAATAGAATGACAGCTAACTGGTGAGCAAACTCTCTGGCAAGCGTGTGGATCATGTAATGACATATAATCAATTCGGCATCAAAGCAGGTTGCTGTTGGCCAGTGTTTTCGTGAGCGTTCCTTCCCCTAAGTTATCACATTGTACTGTGTTGGTTTATGGGCCACTCATATGGCAGTTACACTAGAAACAATGACTAACACCAGAACTAGGTGCACCAAAATGACACGTTCATATGCGCCTTGAACAATAGAGAAAGTGTGGACTTGCCATCACGTAAGGGGTTCAAAGCATAGCTTTATGTTTGAACAGATATGTTTAGGATTCAATTGCTGGTCAACTAAACTGCATACATCTATGGCAACCTCTTTCATCTGCAATCAACCACATAGTAAACTCGTATGTTGGGAATGTCTGTATGACTCTTTTCATTAATAAATACTAGGGTTACGAACCACTTCACGAAGCTTACCACCATCTAGGTAGTATTGACTTTGCCTTGGCGAGTGCTTTTTTAGCGGTTTCAAACAGTCTGTGGCATACCTCAGTTGAACAAACGTATATAAATGTCTTTGAAGACCAGATCCAAGGATAATTCTTCTCATGTCCTTTTCAAACACCCCACTGGAATTAGTGGAATCCATTGACCCGTTCTGATCCTCTGACCTCCAAGTCATTCGCCCACGCGCAAACTCAGAATCCGGCACAGAAGGTCCTTGTGGATCTGGGGTTGTGGGTTGAGAGGTGCGTATAGATGAAGCAGTATTTTCCTCATAGTGAGCCAACATTTGCGAGCTTGGCTGTGTCGATTCTGGAGCCACCCTTTCATCAACCGGAAGAGAAATTGCAATTGCAGCGGATAGTTTATCAAACCATTCGATACAAGCTGTCATTGTCTCTGCAGCAATTAAAAGCTGCTTTGCTTCAATCCGTAGTCTGATAACAATGTATCTTTTATGGTAGTCTGTTGCTCTTCCTACTTCTGCGTACTGGAGTGAGTAGGCTGTTGTCTGTGACTTGCTTTTTTTCCAAAAGCCCAATGAGTTGGACACCTTCAAGACTGTCATCTCAAGCTTTGTTGATTTGATAGACAAAAATGCTTCTTTCCAAGTTCTATCGGTAGATTCGACATCTGGTGAGTCTTCTTCAAACTTGATTTTCACAACGCCAGAATGTTCTACTGAGGAAGAGTAGTGCGGAAGAGCTTCTGCGTTTTCATCAGAAGACTCGGGCCATTTTTGACCCAAGGGTTGTTGTTTTTCAGTCTCCTCGTCGTTCTTAACTTGGTTATAGCTGGGGAGGTGAGCAAGGCTATCAACCGCATCTTTCGAAGAACCTTGAAACATGTCACAGCCAGCTGCTATCAGTTTTGCAAGTGGCATTTCGTCTGTGATATTGACTTGCTCATCAGCAATTTGATATTTCCATGGAGAAGCAAAGCTGTTGTCGGGCTCGCAGCAAACCGTCATCTTTAATTTAACTTTATCACTCGGTTTATGTTGAACTAACTCTAATTCATCATCAGCCACAGGCAGGGAGCTCGAAAGTGAGTTCTCAAACCCTCTCAAAAAATCAACGCACGGACATTGTAAACAGAAGACGTGCCTCCTTTTTATATCTAGTGTGCCGAACGGCAATTTGGTCCGCTGTATGGCCAATAGTGTGAGATTTCTTTTTCGGGAAGTTATTATCGTTTGGCCGTTGCAGCGTAGTGCCTGCAGGCCATGTGAAACCTACATGTTTGTGTGGGACAATGGAACCGGATATTAGCCAGTTTGAGGGGATATTTCGATAAAGTAACGGTGCTCAATGACAACAAACTAATGGCCCGGAGAGCTTTAAATGATTGTTGTCGTTACTGTTAGGCTTCAGTAGTTGATCGGTGCATTACAAACTAGTACGCACAAGTAGACAGCTGGGCTGTATATCGTCGGCAGCAGCGGTAGTTGCCGCCCTTGGAACCGGAACTGCCAAAGTGCATCCGGCAGCTCGGGGAAAGCGAGACAATACATCACGCAAGCGCAATTCACACCACAATTTCATAGCGGTGCATCATGCTGAATTTCTGAATTCAAAGGCCAGATAGATATTCTAGTCCCAAGGGCGTTGCTTTTCGGTGGGCGTAACTGTCAGTGATCAGCCTGCGATAATAATGTATTTATCAGCTTCCGAGCATTCAGGGGTTGCCGATTGGGGAAAACGAAAGGAGGGCCGTCTTACATGACGCAGTTATGATAGGAAAAAAGTGAATTCTTGCGGCAAATGGGAGCGCTGAAGAGCGTTCAATGGATAATCAGTAGATCTCTAGCCAAATTTTTTGCTTCTTCGACAACCCCGACTCTTTGTTGTGACTTATTGCGTATTCGATGCGGGGCCAAATCTGAAGCTTAGCAACTGCTACCGCGCAAAACAATATATGAGTTCACTTTAACCATGAGCAGCTGGTATTGACTTTTTGGACGCAAGCTGATGTGTGTTGTCGGACCGACACCCACTCTTGATTCCAAATGGCATGTCCAAATAGAGTAGTCACAAGAAGCTGTCTATTTACTTCGGAAGCAGTTACATAAATCAGAATCGCAGGGTGAGAGTTTGCGAGCGCTATATCAATTCGATCTCTTGTTGAACTTTTTAATTGTTAAAAAAATGACTTGGCAGTAGCGTGCAAGAAATCTAGCACCACACGTAAAACTTTACTTTCAAATCAAAGATTTATAATTCTATCACACCATAGTGATCACTCATGCAATGGCAGCGCCTTACTTTGAGAAGCATTCATAGCCTTGAATAAATGCTGTCCAGCTAAAAACAAGAGTAATGCGCGGTGCAATTCACCAACTGAACTACTCTCTCTTTCTGACACCCGATACAATGTCATCAACTCTCAACAGTAAGCATGCACTCTCAACAGCAGTTTTGACACTTTGAAGCTTGACAACCTCTGGTTCCCAGATGCCGTATTCCATCATGTCGACAACCTTTCCAGTTTCACCATCAACTCCCCAAGTATAATGACCTTCGGCATGCTTAGCTCTTAGAGAAGTGAGAGTTCTAATTGGATTTGCATGACCGCAGTTTTGAATCAAAGTTCTGGGAATGACCTCCATAGCATCTGCAACCGCCTTGTATGGCCACTGCTCCACTCCTTCGATTGACTTGGCTTTTTCGGCCAAGCGCACCGAAACGGCCATCTCAGTGGCGCCACCGCCAGGAGAAAGCTTCGGTTCCTTCAACACATTCTTGGCAACAGCCAAAGCGTCGTGAAGATTGCGCTCGATTTCGTTCAAAATATCTTTCGAAGGGCCACGCAAAAGAATAGTGCACGCACGAGGTTTTGCGCATTGTGTCAAAAATGTGTAGTATTCGTCGCCAATCAGCTCAATATTGAAAAGGCCACATCCAGTGCCGACATCTGATTCTTTCAGGTCCTCAACACGCGACACAATGGTAGCGCCGGTACACCTCGAAATACGGTTATTGTCTGTTTTTCGGACGCGTCGAAGAGCAGTGATATTTGCCTTCACAAGGTAGTGTTGAGCAAGATCAGAGACACCTTTCTCAGTGATTACCAAATCAGGCTTGACAGCAATAATGGCATCACACAAAGCCTTAACTTGCTGTTCCTCAATCTCCAATATGCGGCTCCACTCATCTTCCTTTGTGATCTCGATATTTGTCTGTGATTCACCTTTTTTATACTCTAAAGGACAGTCGAGAAGTACTACACGAGGGTTGACGATATGGCGACGCATTTTTGGATGAGTAACATCCTTGTTGAGCATTACGCCATCCAGCAACTTGCAGTCCTCGATTTCTCCGCCAGGAATCTTCTCGATTCTACAGTAGCGCTTGATGTCGATATCTCCTAAGTCACTGGATTTAGGTTCGGAACCAGTTACCGAACTAGCAGCATTGACAATGCCCGAGACAAGACCCGATTCAGTTTCTGAAGTATTCGCATCAGCAATTCCGGCAACGATCCTTACGGCTCTGAGGGCCAATGAACACATCAGATCGGACCAGCGCGCAACAAATTTAGTTCCCAAAGTAGAACGAATGATTGATATCATTTGCTTTTCATCATTAATATTGACTGGCTTTGAAATTTCTTCAATCACCTCGAGAGCATCGCTTAACGCCCTTTTCAGCGCGCGAATCACAATAACGGGGTGAATATTGCGCTCAACAAATGGAAATGCTTGCGCCAAAACTTCACCAGCAAGAATGATCACTGTTGTGGTTCCGTCTCCGACTTCCTCATCTTGTGTTCTGGATAATTCCATCATTGATTTTGCAGCAGGATGGGTCACCTCGATCTCACGGAGAATTGCGTGTCCATCGTTGGTCAGCACGATTCCTCCGACTGGGTCCAATAACATTTTGAGCATTGCCTTTGGACCAAGGCAAGTTCTAACAATATCAGCGACAGCTTTAGCGGCGGTGATATTTGACATCTGAGCTTTACGCCCTGTTTGGCGTTCACCGCCAGCATTCATTACGACTACTGGAGCTTGCATTTTGAGGCACTATAGCTAGAAAGAGGTAAGTTGGTGGGTTTTGATTCACCTGAAGATTTAGTGATGGTGAAATTTCGTTGTAAAGGTCACGTGAACAGTTGGTAAAGAGTATAGCAGCAGGTGGCTGAAGCACGGTTAATAATTACGGACAGCAGTTGGAATCATAGCGATTGTTCGTGAATACAATCATATCATCTTTTCATGGGGGGTATCCAAATTCTGATTGCGTCTGGGGCTGCGACTTTGTGCTTGTTCATGACAGCCTCTCCATCAGAGGAATAGACAGCAAACCTGATCCTAAACAGGAAATTATCCATTGGTTTCCATGAATCAAATGTCTCAAATTCGGCCTAGTCTGATGAATGTGATGAATAGGCATCTTGCCTCCATAGAGCTACAAACGAACGCTGTTCCTCTTGTAAACACTTTATATAATTTGCAAATCTACAAATGCTCCAGCAAAGAAAGATCGCAAGTACGGGTTTCAAATGTTTTTGAGTAGGTTTATATTGCTATAAGACCGCGTACATATTCAAAATAAGCCCTAGATTGTATAATTCAAGCCGCTCCGACCAGTTGGCAGCACCTTGCTTACTTATTGGCCGCAGCAGCTGCCGCTTCGGCAGCTTTTCTTTCTTCAGCTGGGTTAAATTTAGTTCTAGAACTTCAAGTAATGATGGTTCCACAACAGTTCACCGCGATGGACATCACGATGAACCTTTTGAATCATTCTGGCGTCGATACATACCTGCTTTCTGCTTTGCCCGAATAATGTCAGCATGTGCTTCCATTCTCTTCTTTGGATCACCAGTTTGCTTCTTTTTTTGTTCACTCTGTTTTTTCAGATTCTTTTCTCTGGCCTTGTCTCTTTGATTTCCTCTAGTCATTTTGATTCGCTGTGTCAAACAGAGTCAAGTTTGAAATTGATGCGTTGACGATTGGGTATCATTTCTGTTACACATGGTTTTATTTCTGTTATGTGAGCGTCGGCAGCGAAAGCGAGCTGAGAGCCGCTGGGCATCTCAAGCAGCCAAAATCAGACTCGCCATTGAGCTTTGCTAAAAATGTGGTCGTACGTGGGCTGATGCAATTGCAAAGATGGTCTTTGGATAACTCCAAAATATCGACATGCTTTCAAGTTTCAGTTTAAAAAACAACCTAACTTGCATGCTGTTTCCGAAAAATAACACCTGACGGCAACATCCCACCAGTGGACACCCTGCACTTCATCAATTATCGCACATCTACAATCTTTCTCACCTACTTCACGTAATTGTGCCCGTGTGACTTACATTCAATTCACTTGCAGGAGAGTGATAATTACTCGAAAGGTACCTTAGCAACTAGCAGATAGTTGCAAACATTGTGCATTAGACGAATTCAACTTGTCCCTGACCTAAATCTAGAAGCATCATTTTGGGCCGCAGCAGACGATTGTCAACTTGTAAACTGAATCGAACTAGTGGAAATGAGCGACTCAGATAAGGCAGAGAAAATTGCTGCCGCAAAGAAGAAATATGAGGAACGAAAGAAAAAGGACAAGAAGGAAAAAAAGGAAAAGAAGGAAGAAACAGATAGCTCTACTAATGATGTGAGTAAAGAGGCACCAAATGAGGAAGTAGCTGATATCACTGGCGAAGCTTCCGCAGAAGAAGCTGAACCTGGCAGTTCAATAAAGGCTCAGGATTCAGATTCTTTGAAAGAGGAACTTAGCAAACTTGAGAAGCAAAAGGTAACTCTAAACGAGGAAATTGACAATCTCAAGGAGCAAAAGAAATCGTTGGTAACTGAGATCGTCAAGCTTAACAAAGATAAGACCGCTTTGGAAACTGTGAAATCGGAACTGGCTGACCTGACTGGGCAGAAGGAGGTGGCCGAAAAGGAGGTTCATGAAATATCTTGTGAGCTTGTCAAACTTGCAAAAGATAAGGACTCGCTGGAAACAATCAGAACAGAATTGACGGATTTAGCTGGCCAAAAGGAAGTAGCTCAAAAAGAAGTGGATGAAATTTCCCGTCAACTTTTGGAGCTTGCGAAAGACAAGGATTCGCTGGACAGGGTAAGATCAGAGCTAACTGATTTGACTGGGCAGAAGGAGGTGGCTGAAAAGGAAGTTCAGGAACTTTCTGAGAAGATTGTTACACTCAAAAAGGACGCGGACCAGTTGGAAGACGCAAAGGATACAATTTCTAAGGAAGTCGAATCGTTGGAGGCGAAGAGGGAACAGACCTCAAGTGCTGCTGCTGAAAATGAAAGCCAGCCAAAAGTCGACACAGAGCAGCTGCAGAAGCTCAAAACTCAAGTTGACAATCTAACCACACAAGTTGAAGAATTGACAAAGGAAAATCAATCTTTGACGGCGGATAATGCCGATTTGACGAATGAAAAGACCACGCTTGGCAAGGAAATTGAAGGGTTCAAAGCGAACATTGCCGAGCTGAAAAACAAACCTGCAGATGAGGCTAGAAGTAGCACGGCCAGCGATGCCACACCACAGGACAAGTCAACACTTGCTTCTGAGAATGCAGCCCTCAAATCAAAACTTGAAGATTTGGAATCCCAGCTGGCAAATCTAAAACGAAAGCACTTGGTGGCTACTTCTTTAGCAGCCGACGAGGATTCAGATGTGTCACTTTCTCCCATTGTTTCCAATGCTCCGCAGTCTTCCTTTCTTGCTGGACATAATAGAAGATTGAGTCGCCCGAGAGATACCTCTTTCACAGAAATCGACCTTGCAGCTTCGTCCACTGAGGCTTCAAGAATCTCCGATGTAAGGAGACAGATGGAGCAGTGGAGAGGTTGGCAACCAGATATGAGAGGATGGAGGTCGATTGGGTTGGGCGAACCATTTGAGGTATAGCCAGCCTCTGTGACAAAGATAGTGGCAGTACCGAATTTTGAAACAATTTGCTTATCATGCTCAGACTGTGATCTGAGTGCTGAAAGCGAGAGAGAAAAATGATGAATTTTTAACATAAGCATTTAGAATAAACGTATTTATTACATTTTGGCAACTCTACCAATAATAACTGTGCATCCTACAGCAGTCCCTGGCATTTACATTTTATTACTGCTAACACAACCTTTTTGACTGTCAATAATTTCACACGCCCAATAGTTGATGAACTATCGAGGTTTTGTTCCATACTCATCACTATTCTTGTTCAGAATCGCTGCTGCTTGGAGTCTCGGTTTTGTAGGGGCCATATTCGCCGATTCCAAATAGTGGCCCAACTTTTGTGGTCCACAGAGTTTCCCACTTTTCTGACGACTCTTTCATTGCACCCTGTTTGATCTTATCAAAAACCTTTTTATTAGAAAATAACAAAGCAAAAGCTTTAGCCATTCCCTCTTTGTCATTGACAATAACACCATTTTCATTGTGTTTGACCAACTCCTGTAGAGCAGGAAATCCAAGCGAAACAACAGGAATACCGCCGCCAAACATATCCACAATTTTCATAGGCAAATCCCATCCTGATGATGATTCGTGCAGCGAGACGCCCAGATCACACGAAGCAAGAACTTTTGGATAATCCTCCACAGTTAGCCATACTTGTTTAATACTGACGTATTTGTACGATCTGGAACTAATCTCCTTTGCAATTTCATCGTACATTGGACCTTTTCCTGTAATGATTAATCTCAGGTGCGGAAGAGTTTCTGCAGAAGATTCGACCTCTTTGTCATAAGTCTGAAGAGCGTCAAGTAATAAATAGAGATCTTCATCTGGAGTATAAGATGTTCCAGTTATGATAGTGCGAGTCTCTCCATCCTGGGGAAAGATGTCACCATGTACCTTTTTGATATGGGCCTTTTCATCTTCCTTAAGAGCAGTGAACCTTGCAGTTGGTCTATCATGCAATGGAATCATTCTTCGTGCTTTCATTGAGAAATCAGTTCTCAACTTCTGGGCTAAACCGACAGAGACTGTCAGATGTACATACGCTCGATTTCCAAACCATTTTTCGTAAATTTTGTGGATCCATACAAAGGGATGCTTTGGCCCAAGCTTAAGAGCCAGAATGGTATAGCCCAAATTATGCCAGTCAATGACCACCTTGAGATGCGTTGCAATGAAGAGGTTGTAAAGCCGAACCACGCCGAGTAAAGGAATTGATGGAGGGTTTTGAAGAAGTAGATAGTCACACTTTGGAAGCTCTGATCTAAGTAACTTCAAAAGTATCAAATGCTGTTTTAATACCTTGAGCGGCCCAAACAAAATAAAGGGCAAATTTTTAGTGTTGCGGATTACAGGAATGTCGTGAATGGTGATTCTTGGATTATCGATCATCTCATCAGCCACCTTCGTTTCATTGTATCCACAAAGATATACATCCAGTCCACCTGCCGCCAGCGACAATGCATGGTTACACATTCTAGGAGATCTCCCCAAATCCCCCAAAACAACAACAATTGCACGCTTTCGACGACGTATGTCCGCTTCAGTGGGTGACGAAGGTGCTAGTAACCACATGCTAATTGGAATCGCAACATAGATTAAAACAAGGGTGATGGGCACCCAACTAGGGATTTCGACGGCCATTGCAAAAGGTCAACAGCAATTAGCGATGTAAAACGATCCAAAAAAAGGTCAGGTTGGAAAGCACGGCCTTTCGAAACGGCTAGCCAGGTGAACGTTCAAGCATGTACCGATCTGCACTGTTGGGGAAGTTCCAAAAATGGGCATATCAGCCGTGCTACAGACCCCTAATTGAAAAGTTGGAATCGTCAGAGAATAACCGTGTGAAATTTAGTTTCTTTGGCCTTGATCGAAATGTAATGGATCTTGACTTGCTGTTGGTTTCACCTGATTCATTCTCCATATTGCGAGCCTTTACATATACTACAATTGAAATAAATTTCTCACCATCTAACTATCGCTTAGTCAATCATCGGTTGAGGTCATTATCAACAGGGTCGAAAGTCGCAGACATGTCCTCGCAAAGTGAGCAAATGCACAATCCTCCGGTTATTCGATATTTGCACAGTATTTAGCGAAATCTTTCAGCTGTACGTTACTCTATTAAATCTGGCTAAAGCGCTTTTGAAGGGCGGGCTAATTGCGAATGAGAGTGATATTATAAGAATAATTCCCCATACTGATTGGACCGAGAAAGCACAAATACCTACTCTTTTGAACCCAATTTCAGCTTTCCATTGGCCTCTGCAACCAACAGAAATGATCCTGCTCCTGGCTCCATTCTCTCAACCAAACACGTATACTTTGTTCCAAGCATTAAATTGGTAGTCATGTAGACACCGTAAACAGAATTCTCAAAATTTGGTGACGAGGACTTAAGCAGTTTACCTTCTTGAAATAAACTTAACCGTATGTGAGGTCGATATAATAGATCTTTGTCTAAAATACTGTGACAATGCAATGTAGTTTCACCTTCTGAAGAATTGCTCAGTGGAATTGTAATCTTTGTTTTATGCCCCCAGTGTTTTGTCACTTCAGTGCGAAAAAGATGGGTGCCATAATAAATATTGTGAAGCTCAACTTTGGAGTTACAATGGGTAAGAACTGTAAATTGACCAGCTTCTCCAGAGCTGTATGTGGAGGCAACAAGTACATACTTACCTGCCCTCAATGTCGCAACGATAGGAGAAGGAATGTTTGAGTAATTGCCAGAAGAGCCAATCAAATTGGTTGAAGTAACACTTCGTACTTTATCCCCAACTTCATTAGTTTTGAACAATGCTAAATTACCGCATAAGTTTCCATCTTTCATTAGCAAATAGATCACCACTTCAGAATCCGTGTGCAGTGTTAGGCGTATTTGAGGGTTGGAAAGATAGGTTGATTTATCGATTGGACCTCCCGAAAACTCGTTTACCCAGTAGCCATCTAAAGCGGCAGAGTCTGCATATCCAATCTGAGCTTTCCTGTAGGTAACATCTGCTTTTGTTGCCAAGTATAAATTTAGGGAAAATATTTTTGTAAAAGAAGGCGGGGTAGAGGAACATAAAACAATCAACAGATTTGAAGAGTTAGGACTGATTTCCACTTCGAACGATTGATATGGTGTATTCATTTCGTCGGTTCCAATGCTGCCCTGTAATTCAGCTGGGCTTACTATCTTTGACGAACGGTTTTTGACAATTCGCATTGAAAGAAAACCATCCAATGGGTTCGCACCCACGTCATGATGGGTGACGAGTATTCTTACTCTCACAAGATTGCTTGAGTTATTTTGAATCACATACTGAGGATTATCAGAATACTGACGGTTACCAGAGAGACTTGATGCAAATGAAGTTGGTTGCAATGCATGATAAATAGATGGATTCCAGTTGAGATAAACAGCCTGGAAATCAATAAATACGGTTGACCAGTCGACCCAGTCTGTACGGTTATCTCTATGCCACGGATTTCTGATTTGAAGCTTGCGGTTAACCTTGTCGACGCCGAGAACTGCATAATCATGGTTATTGATCAAATTGGGCGTGATGTACTCCTTGGAGGAAGATTTGGACCCAGTACCTACAGATATCAGCACATTTCCCCGATCAAATTCCTCACAAAGAGAAATCCAGAGATCACTAATGTTTCGACTGCCAAGCACTAGGCACTCCGGTATCCAGTTGATCAGCATGTACGTATCTGCTGCAGTATGAGATCCTGAAAACCCGTAGCCTCCTAATACTTTGAGAACCATTTTCTCTATCAAGCAGGGATAAATCATATCAGTATTGGCTGATCGAACAAACAGACTGCGATCCTGGCCAGCAAATTTCTCTTGGGTAAGGACAGGAAGCTGGTCGTCAACAACCACAGTACGAAAGGCCCCGTTGAAATACAAGTGCGTATAATACAGACCATCTCGAGGATTCCAAATCTCAGGTGCAATTGTGTTGCCTGTTCTTAGTTCCCACGCCGCTAGAGAAAGCAACGCTGAGACAACCGAGCAATCAGCAAGCGCATCCTGATACAGCAAAAGATCAACACGAGGTGTAAGGGTGGAGTTCACCGAGACGCACTCAGGTATCCGTTTCCATGCCACCGGACCAATTCCATCGGTCGACATGGGTCCATCTGGATCGGTGTATAATTTGGTCCCCTCTGGCACATTGAACGGCAAGTAGGGCATGTCATGAAGGAACTGGGGATAGAAAAAGCATTCGCCCACTTTGGAACCCAGGTGAATGTATGTGTCGCTCAGCGACAAGACGCGTTGGTTCGCCTTTAGCTTATCGAGTAAGCCAAAGTAGTGTTGCATCAAAGCCGTTACAGCATTTCGCAAAACATCGTCTTTGGACTCGATGAACGGTTGTAATTTGAAAAGAGCACTTTTGATCTCACTAACTGCCTGCTCTTTGTTTCCCAGAGCACAGTAGTACAGCGCTATACCTTCCATATGATTGCCGATGCACTTATTCAACTTATGAGAGTTAACAGTATGAGTTTCACGCTCCGCTAGCGGGATGATATGGTCACGTGCAGAATTAAATTGCTTTAGAGCTCGGCTCGCCCGACTCACTATTGCCAGTCGTTGCTAATTTGGCAATGACAAAATAAAGGTCAGCTAATGCAAGCTCTCGTGTTTGCAAAATTGGTGAAAGTAAAAATGTGCTCAGGGGTTGCCTCGGTACTTTCCAATGCTGGACATGAAATGTGATAAGACGGGGGTTTCGCGGCCCAACTCCCCAGAGCTCACACAAAGTCCCCCCACAATTCAATCTGCAGTCGTTGAAAATTTCCTCTTTTGGAAGGAGGTGTTCTGCACTCGAAGAAGCGAAGATTATTGGCGAGAATTACCTTTGTCCTACTTCATATTCACTATTTGCAATGCTCTCGAAGCGTCTTTGTGCACCATTGCTGCGAAATTCGGTCGTGCGAGCGAATGCTGCTGCTAAGTTTTCTACAGCTAAGCAGCTTTACAAAGTTGCCTTTGAATGGCAAGATCCTCTCAACCTCAAGGCTTCTCTCACTGACGACGAAATGGCCATAATGGAAACCGCACATGATTATTGTCAAAAGCAACTTGCCCCTCGTGTTGTGGAAGGTTACCGTACTGAGATTTTTGATAGAACAATCATGAAGGAAATGGGTGATCTGGGGCTTCTCGGTGCTACCATTGATGGATATGGATGTTCTGGGGTTTCTTCTGTTGCGTATGGTCTTATTGCTCGCGAGGTCGAGCGTGTGGACTCTGGTTTCAGGTCTGCCATGTCTGTCCAATCGTCTCTCGTCATGCATCCAATCAATACATTTGGTACAGAAGAGCAGAAGGAGAAGTATCTGCCAAAGCTGGCTGCGGGCGAGATAGTTGGCTGCTTTGGTCTCACAGAGCCAAACCACGGCTCTGATCCAGCTTCAATGGAAACGGTTGCGAAGAAGCATCCAACAAAAGAGGGGGTCTACGTGTTGAACGGCTCAAAGACCTGGATCACCAACTCTCCAATTGCCGACATTGCCATCGTGTGGGCCAAGCTTGACGGAGAAGTAAGGGGTTTCATTGTAGATAGAGCCACAGCAGGATCGGGACTGAGTACCCCTGCGATCAAGCATAAAACAGCTCTCAGAGCGTCCATCACTGGTATGATATTGATGGACAATGTCGAGGTCCCCGCTGAAAATATGTTTCCAGACATTAAGGGATTGAAGGGTCCGTTCACTTGCCTCAACTCGGCTCGCTATGGAATCGCTTGGGGTACAATGGGAGCCCTCGAATCAGCCATTGCTGAAACCAGGGAGTATGCGTTGGATAGGAAGCAGTTCAATAAGCCCATCGCATCGTACCAACTAATCCAAAAGAAATTTGCTGATGCCTTAACTGATGTCGCCTACGGTTTATCTACATGTTTGCATGTTGGACGACTGAAGGACCAAGGTCTTGTCTCCCCGGAAATGATTTCCATCATCAAGCGCCATAACTGTGATCGAGCACTGGCAAATGCTAGAACTTTGATGGAGGTATATGGTGGAAATGCAGCCTCTGATGAATATCCCATCGGACGTATTTCTCACAACCTCTGGGTGGTTCAGACATACGAGGGTCAAAGTGATATTCATGCGTTGATTCTCGGTAGAGCTCTGACTGGTATTGCTGCTTTTGCTTGATTGCAATCTGATATTTGAAATAAAAAGGGGACATGCAGGACTATACCTGGATGGTCATAACTCGGCTTTATATTCATATAAGTGATCTTCATATAGTATTCAATTGAGGACTTTCTGCGAAAGAAATTGAAATTTGTTCAGTTATGGGTTGCCAAATAGATTCCCTGTGCTACTTTTCGACTGTCCTTTTTGGCGCTATCTCAATAACGCACCAGCCCATGTTCCACCAACACGTCCAAATAAACAGGTATATTTTTTCATTTCTATATAACCAAACTAATCATGCAAAAGCAAATGAAATATTCCTTTGTCTCCTCTATTTTGATAGTGAGATTTTCTTCATTTGTGCCTGAGGTCGTTCGTTGTTAAGGGGCGTGGTCACGCCACTTATGCTCAACGAAACCAAAAAAATCAGCCAACAGTCGTCGCTGCTTTACGACAAAATTAAAAGAGCACAATCTCGTGACCCGCGCGTGTGGTATAAAAAGTAACTGCTGGTTTGTTTGATGGCTTCTCTAATTCAAATTCGCAGTGCTTATAATGCGCTTATTTTTTCGTCCACGCTAACGCGACAACGAGGATTTTCGTCGGCCATAAAATGCAGCCATAAAACCACATTTTCATTCATTTCAAATTTAAAAGCAGATCAAAGTACCGGATTGTTAAAATCTGTCACTGTCAATGCATTGAGTTGCCAGTCTCCTGAAGAGCGGCGGCAAATTGAGAAGCTCCATGAAGATCAAGCTGCGAATTTGAATACTAGTCCCAAAAAGGAAGGTACAAGTACCTTGCATCGTCCAGAGTGGACCAATGCTACAATATCAAAGGCAAAGCGGAAAGGTGCTGCAGCTGGTGCTGACATATCTCAGTCGTCTGCAATCTCTAAACCTGTTTGGAAGGCCTATTTGGCTCTTTCCAAACCCAACTTATCGTTCCTGGTTGTTCTTTCCGCAATGTCAGCTTATGCATTGACCAGTAATGCAGCGACTGTTCCTCAGCTGCTTTTTCTCAGTGCTGGTACCGCACTTTGTTCTGCGTCTGCAAACTCTATAAATATGGGCAGAGAGTACAAATGGGATGCCCTGATGACAAGGACTTCTGTCAGACCCGTTGTTCGAGGTTTAGTGAGTCCAAATCAGGCCTACTCATTTGCCACTGCAGCCGGTACTTTAGGAACTGCTATATTGTATTATGGGTTGAATCCTACGGTTGCATTTCTTGGTGCGTCCAACATTGCTCTGTATGCTGGTCTGTACACCACACTGAAGAGAAAGTCAATCACTAACACTTGGGTAGGTGCTATTGTCGGCGCGATTCCTCCATTGATGGGATGGGCCGCCTCTGCTTCGCTATCCGATCCTGGTGCCTGGCTGCTAGCTGGTCTTTTGTATGCTTGGCAGTTTCCTCATTTCAATGCGCTTTCTCATAATATTGGGAGAGAGTACAAAAATGCCGGCTACATTATGACATGTTGGAAAAATCCTGCACTAAATGCAAGAGTGGCTTTGCGTTATTCTCTTCTCATGTTTCCGCTGTGCATTGGTTTAGCTTATTATGGTGTGACGGATTGGTATTATGCCCTTGACTCTTCAATTTTAAACGGTTGGTTGTCTTACCTAGCATTCCAGTTTTGGAGAGTACAACGGAATGCCACTCCAGAAAATTTTGATACAAGGCCAGTTGCCAATGGAATTGCTAGAAAACTTTTCTGGGGCAGCGTCTGGCATTTGCCTGGAGTATTGCTACTTGCAATGATACACAAAAAAGGACAATGGGACTGGGTTGGAGAATATTTTAAGTAGCATTTTTTTGCATAATGTAAATAGTTAATAGTTATGTTTGTCTTGAGCTACACTCTGGCCTTGACAATCTCATCCACTTTGGCTTTTTGAATCGAAAAGGACGGCGTGACCCACATTCCGCAAGAACATTTTGATCCTGACCAAGCATATGTACCAAGCTTTGCACGGCACTTCGGGCAGTTCAGTTTACCATCCAGCTCCCCTTTTTCCAGCTCAGGTCGCATCCAAGACACTGGTTCTATAAAGTATTGGTTGCATTCAGGAGGCAATGTGGAATGTGGAGACAGCTGAACAGCAGGACCATGTCCATTTTTTGGCACATGTCTAATGAACAGATCTGAGGTGGCCAATAGTGACCTACATTTTCTACAGCGCAGTTGAGAATCGGCCTGACTTGGCGCTGGTTCTGAGTAATGCTTTACTGTCGGGGCGAAAGTTGGCGTGGATTCTCGAATAGACTGCAGCTTCAACAAAAATTGCCTGTACGCAGGTTTATCGGTATTTATAACGTAACCACAATCTTTATAAACCTGCAGCTGCTCTCTGAAAAAGGGGTTAGGATTAACGGCACTTCTGAATTGTCTGATATGATCGATTGCTTCATCCACAGTCCACGTCGGGTTTTCTCTCATCATGTATGCTGTTACTATTGTTCCTGATCTTGAGATACCAGCTTGACAGTGCACCAAAGTAGCCTCACCGGCTTTCCTGGCTTCGTCGATAAATGCGTTCGTTTGTCCAAAGTACTGAGCAATATCTTCATCTTCATCATCATCGATTTCAATCTTTAGACGTTTCTTATTCTCCAAATGTTCTTGATATGTCTTTCCAAATAGCAGACCTCCACTAATGTCTCCACGTAACGCGGTTATAATGTGAGTGATCCTATTTTCCTCCATAGTTTTATATGCAGTCAAAGAAGTGAGAGACCCTATCCAGAGATAGTCATTGATCTGATTTAGCGCCATTGTATATCTATTTCACAAGCTTCTTCTACAATAGAATAACTAAAATGAACTGAATTATTGATTAGAAAGAGCCTTATTCGATAATCAGTAACTCTAAAAATGGCCGAGGATCTCTGAGATGCAGACAGAAATTTCATGCTAACCCTGTTACGGATGTGATTTAGTGCCAGTAACGGATAAAGGCGCGGTCTTAATGAAAGGCATCATCACTTAGATAAGAAGAAGATTAGGACCGGCGAATGAAATTCACTCAAAAGGTTGGTACCATCTGGGCCAATTTCAATTTGCAAGCATAACTGTGACAGTAAGGTACATCGGACAATGCGGATACGTGGAGTAGCCAACAAGGTGTCATATTGGCTCACAAAGGCTGTGGAACAATACTTTATCAAATGAGCCAACCTATACTAGTCGCATCATGTGGCTATTTGAGCGGGTTATATTTACGAGCTCTCTTTCCCTATGAGAAAAGTACATAATCTACTTTTTTAATTTCTTTCCATGGCTTAGCAATAACGTCGCAATGTTGTCAACCACTGCGGAAATTTTGAGATAACAATAAATAGAACTAAACTAGTCAAGATTTTTTTTTCTTTTAATATTTTATTTTAATATTTATTTTGCAAATTCCCGCTGCTATCGTCAATTGCTGGCTCCGGTGCCGTTTTGATAAGGTTGACACGGTGCTAGGCAGATCCCCTGCCTAACACGGTGCTTGACATCAGTGGTAAAGTAGGGACTAAATAATGAAGATTAAAATGAACTGAAATGTAAAACTTATTTATGAATAGAGATATGCTTTTTTGGAGCCTCATTTTCAACGTGAGTCCCGCTCAATAACGATATATAATCTCTCCATCGAGTTCCATTTGTTTGGCAAACGCGCTGCCCTTACTCGGTTTGCAGCGTATGATTAGCGTTACTCGGTTACAGAATGGCAAATAGAGTCGACGTATTGTGTGCGTGTATATAAGAACAATCATCAGCAGCAAAAGTCCTGCTCGTTGTCTTCAACAAGTCCTTTTCGAAATGTCTTCCTCTGTTTCTGGGCTCAACACCAAGAAACCATATATTGAAACCCCGCTTATAGATTCGCTCTATCTCTCAGAGGTTGCTGGGTGCAATGTGAAATACAAGCTTGAAATGGTTCAGCCGTCTGGTTCTTTCAAGTCCCGTGGGCTTGGTTATCTAGTAGAACACACAGTCAAAAGTGGCCCACCAGGTGCCAAGTATCGTTTCTTCTCTCCGTCTGGTGGTAACGCTGGTTGTGCTACAGCTTATGCTGCCAAGTTGTTCGGCCAAAACTGCACTGTGTGCGTACCCAAAGCCACTAATAAAACAATGATCAAAAGAATTGAGAAGGCCGGTGCCGATGTCATTGTTCACGGCGAGTACATATCTGACGCTATCGCACACCTCAAAGAAGTCTTGATACCGGCTTGCACACAAGAGATAGCGGTATTTTGCCATCCATACAATAATCCCCTGGTATGGGAAGGAAATAAGACATTGGCGACGGAGCTGGTTAAACAGTGTGGCGACACCAAGCCAGACGCTGTCATCTGCTCCATAGGTGGTGGTGGAATGTACAACGGGTTGGTTCAAGGGTTTCAAGAGAATGGGTGGGACTCTGTTCCTATTCTTGCTGTTGAAACCGAAGGAGCTTGTACTTTGAAGAAATCTATCGACCAAGGTGGGGAGCAATATTCTCTTCCTAAGCCACAGTCTATCGCTGTGTCGCTCTCTACTCCAAACGTCACTCTCGAAACCATTAACTATGCCATGAATGTTCATCCAACAAAGCCAATCGTCATCCAAGACCGCGACGCTGCTTACAGCATGTTGAGGTTTGCTGAAGATCACAAGCTCCTTGTGGAAGCCGGCTGCGGGACCGCACTGGCCCCAATCTATTGTAAAAGGCTCAAGGAAGAGCTTCCCGAGCTGAACGAGAACTCTTTGGTCATTGTTATTGTGTGTGGCGGCACCTCTGTAAACTTTGAAATGATGGACCAGTATGTCCACGAGTTCAACTTGGAGTACAGCGTTGTTCCCTCTATTCCTGTTGCTGCCGTAAGTCGAAACGACACCGTTTTACCCAGGCTCGTTCATAACTGAACCTCACATTATTATTTAATACATTATTCTCGGATCAAGCATCATAAATAGCAAAAAGCAGTAAGCAACATTCACACGGCGTGATCTCAATAACAGATGAAGCATCTCAAGACACCCGCCGCAATCAGCGACGTCCTTTCCATCAGCAGGTTGTCAGCCTTTATCAGTCCATGCTGTACCTTGCGCCCTTGTCCGTAACGTAAAAAAGCCCCAATAGTCTCAAACCAGTTGTCAGGTTGACTCAAAAGCATTTGCCTCGTAATCAATGTTTGTAACTACTGTCTCTTTCTCACGCCACATATGTCTCCATCGCTACCTTGCACCTCAGCTCACAGTCAAGAGCTTAGCGTGGGCTTATTTTTTTTTTTGCTTTTTTTTTCCACTGGGCTCTTTTTACTAAGCTACTCGAGGTGCTGTGTGCTGTCAACGGTCGCCGTATAAAAAGGTAATTTATCGCCGCCGCCACAAGCTATTTCGAATTCCTCAAAAGTTGCATCGCTTAGGGTCGCCAGGGCAATCTCACGACCATTACTGATAATCCTAATCTTGCCTGGAACGTTTGTGGCTCTTGATCCATCACCACGTCGACAGCACGGGACACTCTGTTGACAACTTTGCTACGTTTACATTTGAAATCTGGTTCTGGAGTATATTTAAAAAGTTGATTTCCGGCACTAGAAACTGCTGGCTACTTAATTATCTAGACCCACACTATCCTGCAGCGCTCTTTATCCCACCGACTTTATAGACCCACTTGGAGATGCTCTTGCAATCTCTTGCATTTTTCACAAGCGTAGCTGCCCAAGTTTTGTCAGACTCACCACTGTTGAGCGACTTTGCCAAAACCACGGCCAGCCCTGAACGTTACTTGGACTCTTCGTTCTGTGCCGCTCCTAATGGAATCATCACTGATGCTTGCGGTGCCACCTTCAATACTGTTGATGACACAAATAAAAGGATGTATCCTTTGCTGCATGACTTAGTGGCCACCGATTACTTTCGTTATTACAAGGTCGACTTGTCAGGGGTAAACTGTCCCTTCACTGACGATGATGGCATGTGTGGAAATAGAGCATGTGCTGTTAACGAGGTCGAAGATGAAAGTGCGCTCCCTGAATTCTGGAAATCAGCTTATCTTAGTAAACTGTCGGACAACTCGGTTGCCGAAAACTCTGATGATTTCGATGAAGTAGACTCATTCCTTGAGGCTGACGAATCTTGCATGGCTCATGACTCCTCTCTGACCTCTGAGGAGGAGGACGACGACGATGATAGCACAAGTTATTGCTACCCTGGCGATGATTCGATTGATGCACCCGGTGTTTATGTGTCTTTACTTGAGAACCCTGAGCGTTTCACCGGCTACTCCGGACCTCATGCTCATAAAATCTGGAGGGCGGTCTACCAAGAGAACTGCTTCGATTACAATGGAGAGAACATTGAATTCGATAACGATCAAGACTCTTTGGATCACAACTGTGAGACATGCGCACGCGAGAGAAGGGAAAAGACAAAGGACCCTCTCAATTCTGTATTTGATGATGCTGTGAGACACAGAAGGCAGGAAGTAGGGGGCGAGGAAGGCAGACAGGCTATGATCCAATCCCAAAGCCAATGTACAGAGCAGAGGCTGTTTTATAGACTTTTGTCTGGAATGCATGCTAGTGTCTCGACTCATTTATGCTACGAGCACTTGAACAAAACGTCCGGTGAATGGGAGCCCAACTTGGGATGCTTTATGGATAGAGTTGGTAATCATCCAGAAAGAATTGCCAATCTGTATTTCAATTATGCCATGGTGGCCAAAGCAGTTGCGAAATTACAAAACTACATTCCTGATTTTAGATTCTGCAGAGAGGATGCGTATTCTGATTACGAAACGAGGGCTCAGCTTTTTGCTGTGACAAACGCTGCTAAGAGTGACAACGGAATTTTCGATGAAAGTCAAGTATTTTCGACACCAGAAGCTAGACAGCTTAAGAATGAATTTCGTCGACGCGTGAAAAAGGTCTCTCAAATTATGGACTGTGTTGGTTGTGATAGGTGCCGGCTGTGGGGCAAATTGCAAGTAGCTGGATACGGCACTGCATTGAAAATTCTCTTTGAGCTACCAGCTACCCTACAGGATGATCCCGCGAAGGCTAAGAGAGTCATTGCCGGTTTCAGGCGGTCAGAGTTGGTTGCTTTGATTAACAACTTTCATCAGTTGTCAAAATCGATAAAGGCTGTCAATGACTTTAGAACTCAGCTGAAAGAGAAACAGGCCGCTGAGCGAACCTTCAAAGAAGACGTAATTTACTCCTGGCATCAAGAACTGGACCTTGTTTGGCAAAGTATGAAATTTGTTTTAAAGTCATACATTGACTTACCTGCAAATTTGTGGAACCTATTCCTTCATTATTCGATCATTTACTGGAACAAGTTTGTCGGCAAAGATCCACAGCAACAAAAGCAGGCGTATTTTGAAATCCCTGTAAGGCATAGAATCGAACTGTAAGATGGGTTGTAGATTAGTCGTCCAAATAGAGAATGAGGTTCATTCCGTGCTCGTATTTATTTAACTAGTATGTGAACAAATATTTGAAACATGTTGAATTCTTTCCTGCTGTTTAGTCGCTGTTCTGCCACAGCCATTCTAGAGGAGTTTATGTTAAGCATGTTGGATCAATAACGATAAGAATCGCCTTGTTGATACATTACAGTGCTTTGCGCCAGATGAAATTGTTGACACAAATGCTAGGCTTCGTGACTGAGTTGTGAAAAAAAAAATGAATAAACTCCGTCACGGGGAATCGAACCCCGATCTGCACGGTGAGAGCGTACTGTGATAGCCATTACACTATGACGGATTTGTTGAAAGTAAAGCAGAATAATTGTATATACCTCAAATGCAACTTCTAAATTCCAAAAAAAATTAAAAAATTGATATTTTGAACTCTGAAAGTTGTTTTTTGTATTAATTATGATTATCCTGGCTAATCGGAACTTTTTCTCATTGTTCCAACTTGAAAAATCCATCGATGCTGCCTAAGGTAGAATGAGCACCTAATGTTATCGTACTGTCAACTGTGACGTCTTACAACTAAAATTTATACAAAGCCCGCTAGTTTGCAATTCTGTGAGAGGTTTTGTAATTGAAAGCCGGGGAGAACCGAATTGACAATGAAATTCCAGTCGTCTTCGATTAATTGACAGTCTTTATACTATTGATGTATGCGACTAAAAATAAAGACTTGTTGTTATATGTAAAATTGCATGATTGAATTTATTTTTATCTTGATTTATCAAGAATAAAAATCGTCCTAATTTACTGCTGGGCTGTGTCTTGGTTCGAGAAATCCCCAAGCTGACGGTGTTTCACTTTGGCCGGCTTTGATAGTGAGACAAAGCTGCCAGCTTCGAATCTAGGCAAAATCAATTCTTTTACGTCAATATATACTAAAACAGTGTGAAGTACTGTCTAATAACCAAGAATCTAAGTGACAATGGAATTCTAGTTTCCCTTAATACCATAACCAAACCTACTATCAAGATAACACAATCGTCAACGGCTCTTCATCCCGAATGCAAAATAACTCAGAGAGCAAATGTCACTTCGCCACATAGTAACCAACCATACTCCATCAGGTAAAACCTAAGCACTGCGAATGTAAACAACACCTTTTGCCGTCTAAAATGTTCCAGTCTTTCGAACTTCCCTCAATATTGACGAATGTTTCACTTTCTACTCCCCTCTAATAATGTCGGATTATTTTCCTTGTGATTGAACGTAATGCAGTTGTGTGTACAATTCACTGTTGTCACTGACTCTCTACATGAAGTCATCATCATCGAAATCTTCCTGCTGATAATTTGTGGTATCTTTAGCTTGATCGACCTTGAGCGAAACCTCCTTGATTTGTGGCTTCTTCTTTTTTCCGCGATTCGCACGCTCTTCACGTAATTTCTCGTTGCCCAGGGCAGTAAGAGTGGAGGTTACCTTGTTGAGCGAGTCACGAGAAATAGGTTTGCAAAGATCACGACTCAGTTCGGTCACAAAGTTGGCATATTGGGTAGAAGAAACATTATTCAAATCGGCAAGAATTGGAACCAATGTCTTGCGAAGAGTCTCAAATTCACTCTTCGTAGTGGCCTTAAAAACAGCCAAATCAGACAGTTTGGTAGGGCCGGCTGCAGCAGCAGTCTCTTCTTTCTTGGCTCTTGATCGTGGATGAGCATCGACTTCGCTGCCAAATAAAGAGGAAGACATTTTGAGGTCATTGTCAAGCTCGACCTGCTTGAGACGCTCTTTCCTGGCCTTTGCGTCCTCTTCTTTCGCAGACATAGCCTTCTTCTCGAGAATCTCACGCTCCTTGGCCTCTCTCTCAGCTTGGCGTTGTTCTGCACCAACTCTATTTCTTACTGGGGCTTTTGGAGCATTGTCCTCTTCTTCAGACTCTTGATCCCATGATTCTAAAAGTCCGTCTTCTTCATCAATAAAATCGTTCTGAGCAACAGATGGAACCTGAAAATCTTCGTCGTCTGGGTTAGTAAATTTCAGCTGATAGGGTGCTGTCGTGCGTTTGCGTGGCCAGGTTACTTCTCACGTTGACCTTTGTTGGCACTGATACGTTCAAATGCGTCACAAATTTCCCACAATCCACCGATTATAATTTGCAGCCTTCAATAATACATACCCCAAGACATTGTAACTTGTAGTGTGAATGAAAGGAGTTTGAAGATTGCACTTCACAGAAATTGAAAGTTTTGAATTTTCATATTATTATTGGCTTAATATAATGATTCAAGAATATTCCGCTGGATATAAAAAAGAGGGGAGCAGTTGCGTAGCGCAAGCCGATTAAAAATCTAACTGCCATGCAGATCATTTTTGGGGAAAAAAACAGAAATAAGGCTCTCAAAAACCTACTTTTGTACAAGGGTGAGTATAATTGGTGTTGTTTTCAAGCAGATGTGTAAGCATCGCAAAGGGCTCATATGTGGGTTACCTTGCAGGCGCACAAGAGGCCCTGATTACGATCCGTGTAGGGGAATGTATACGCAATTAGATAGGGTGAGTCCGAGGAATATGAGCAGTCAGGTCACACCAAGCCTATTCTAATAAATAGCTGATGGTGATCGTCCATAGCGCACATTTGCTGGAACCCCCTTTAATTGATGTGCTGTCCACAATGTGGCGGGAACGAGATAGGCAAACACCGCAACTTTAACGCTCTAATTGATTGTGAAATGATCAACAAAGTATAGAGAATAGATCTGTGCCAGAAACATCTAGACTTGATCGCTCTGGGTGTCATTAATTATACCGTCCAGTTCCTGGAATTTCTTACATAGATCATTACACCCAACGTTTGCACGATATACTAACGATTCAGCAAATGTTCTAACAAAAATCAAGAAACTTGAAAGATGAAACAACTGCCAATTCTTGTAAACAAATGGCTTCTTTGGACACTGAAATAGTAGCCCTCATTCAAGAAACAGTTGCCGTCATTATTGCGTGGAATTATTGGGACTGTTCACACTGAGTGGAAATCAGCTCATCTCGAACTAAGTTCACAAATGCTTGCAACCAAGGTGAATTGTAAAATTGGCAATTCAGAAACAATTTCTGGTAAGGGACTGATTTATGATGGAAGCAATGAGGGCCCTCTTTTAATAGAAGTTCCTAAGAATAACATTGTGACGTCTGATAATATACGAAAACTGGCTGAAAGAGACAATGATTTGTACCAGCTTTTGAGCTTCTTCTTAGCAAAATGTAACTCTGAACGAGAAATTATCACTGCTTTTTTTGCGTTTGAGATTCTTTGTCATTCTAGAGGCACCCCAGAACCAATATACGGAGAATGGGTTCGATCGTTACCTCCGGCGAGAGAAATGAACTTGCCGTCCACTTGGCCCTCGGAGGAATTGACTGGTATTAAATACACGTCAATATACGAAGCGTGTGCTGCCAAGGCTGCCTTTCTCGAGATCAAGTACAAATCCTTCTTTGACGAGGGCACAAAAGAGAAAGTAAAAGAGTTTGTTTTATCGGGACAATCTGCCTCAAGGGAGCCTGAACTGATGTTTTACGACTGGCTTTTAATTGATCAATGGATATCATCAAGATCGCTGCAAACTGCGGACGGAGATCTCGCTATGGTACCCGTCATTGACCTATGCAACCATGCGGGGGGTAGAAAAACGAATGCACGATATGAATGGACACATGACTCTGCTCAATTGCTTCTGCTGGAGGGATCTGTTGGTAATATAAAGCCTGGGGATGAACTGTTCATTGACTATGGACCTACAAAGGGTGCAGCCGAATTTTTATTCAACTACGGTTTCATTCCCAGTGAGATAATTGAATTAAACAACGCAAGACAACTTTCATTGCCTGTTCCCGTTGAGGATGATGATGATCAACTCCAGGTTACGGAGGAAACATCTCCAGAGGAGGCAATTTACAATTGGAGAGTGAGAATGTTTGGCAATAGACGGAGAGATTTCCAGTTACTCTACCCATTTGATTGGAAAAGTGATTTTGTCATGCTATGTGCGGCCGGTCCAGAACTCGAACTTGTACTGGACAACGGCACGCCGCTGTTCAAAATAGATGGCAGTATTTGTGATATTGATAATATTACAGAGAGCTTGAAGAAATCTCCCTATTATGAGAAAATTCGCAAAAACGGAGACGCCGTGGTGTTTGATTTATTGGAGGACTATGTGTTAACTGATAAGGACATTGAAGGATACCATAAATTGGTAGTGCTTGAACAAGAGCTGATCAGAGGGGTCTATGGAAAGCTCAAAAAAGAATGCGAGTAATTAAATTCGTTTGATAGTTTGTGAAATTGTCATGATGTTCTTGTTCGCTTTCATGACCCCATCAAGTTATCAATGAGCCTGGCTGGTGGCTGCAATTCTTGGCAATGTTCTTGGCAGTAGAGAGAGTTTAAAGTAGTGGGCAGAAGAAAAGGCTCAGAAAAAGGTGCAACTGTATTACAAGTCAAGAAGAGTGTCTCATTTTCAATCGTTTATTTCTCGCTGAGCGAGCTTGTCTTATAGAGCTTCATCATAGGCCCCTGAGAGTGGAAGAATACAGCTTGGATGCGATTACTGAATGGGGTAAGGATACATCAGTAACTACTGCTTTTCAAATCATTCTTGGCTCACGGTTGCCTTCTAACGCCGCGCTAGGGTGGTTGGCTGCTTAGCTTGGCTGGCTTGGCTGGCTTGGCTAAAGGGTGGCACTAGATTTTATTGTGTATAAAATAGTCAAAAATATTGGCTCGCTCCCAAACTATCTGAGATTTCTTTACCATCTTCTGGTTGTACTTTTTTGTACATTTTGATCCAATATTTCTGGTGTCGCTGAGAGCTCATCTAAACACACTGCCGAATTTGACAGTTATCCTTGCTTTACCCCAACCCAACTGCGTTCAACCTCTGTTTCGAATTTTCCACCAAAAGGTTTGCAGTCTGTACTGATAAAACCTGCCTTATCGTAGAAAGGCTTACTCTTTGTCCAAAGCTTTCAAATTTTTGAGCTACCCCTCGCACTTTTTGTTGCCTGGAGACTCCCTTTCACCACAGCTGTTGACCCCACAAAATGGGTTCAGACGATGTTTACAGAGCGACTGGCCGCGGAGGAGCCGGCAATATAGCGCCTATGAGGTCTATTGAAAACAGTGAAGCGGAAGCCAATAAGCGGGATCAGAAGCACGTTTCTGGGCAAACAGTCTTCTCTGCTGGGCGCGGAGGAGCAGGAAACATTGCGACCGGCATCCGCTCTGAAGAACTGTTAGCAGCCGAGCGCCGCGAAGCAACGAAAGAGCAGGAAGCTGCAAGCAGAGAGGAATCATTAACCCCGTCCTCTTCCCATATTGGAAGGGGAGGATTTGGCAATATTCGACCTGTCAACTCTGGCGAAAGCGTGGGTGACAAGAAGCAACCCAAGTCGTTGCTGAAAAAGGTGAAGAACCTTCTCAAATAGAATATGTATTTACATAGATATTAATATGCCAATCACGAACATGTGCATACCCTCAGGACTTGGTTTCCTCGTTCGAAACCTCTGCAAACGGTTTGATCAGTGGCTCTTGTCGCACAGTCCAAATGTCTTCCGAGGAACCGTGGAGTAGTGTCTTTTTCGCAAACTGTTCCATGTAAAAGTTTTGGATGCGTTTTTTCCTCTCCTCCTCAGGAGACGCTTTCACCAGCATGCAAAACCTCATCTTTGCCCACTTGTCTCGGCAGTAATTGATTTCTCCATATCTGTAAATGTTTCGCACTTGACCTCCCAGAGAATAGCACGCAAACAAGTCATTGAACGCCTGTGTACAGCTCATCTCAGTAGGAAAGGAGTGGGCATTTTCTGCAATCTTTTCGAGCTTCACGTCCTCGGCCAGCCCGGTGTCGAGGGCTAGTTCGCGAGCTAGCTCATCCAGAACAGGGTCCTGGGATTGTGGTTCTTTCATAATTTCTCTTGAATAGAACCTTGGATAAACCTAGTGTCGGCTATTGCTAGCAAATGGACGTTGCTTCGATTTTCTGATTCCAGTTTCGTGCGCTCGATCCAATTTCGTTTCTCATCTGCCCTCGGATTTGCTGCCGACAACCACCAGGCCACCCGCACCGTCCAGGTGCAAGCGGGCTGACGGAAAAAGAGTGGCAATCCAAATAAGAAAAGGGGAATGAGAATTACCTGGTTGTTCCTTTAGAAAGATGAGCACCGCCTTTGTTCTCCAGGCCCATGACCTGCTTGTCCGTTCCTCAATTGGCACGTGACTCTCCGGGTATTTTTGTTGATACATTGCGTGTACCGGCAATCACCGTTGGCATGTTCTACTTGGGAGGAGGTCTTTCTAGCCGAATCGGCGTGAGATATGGCCTTTGCAATATTGCGGGCCAAAGCTTGAATGCCACTCAGACTCGGCTATTCAGTGTGGGCCGAAGATGTCTGCAGGAACCACCAAAGGTGAAGCTGGAGGATGCGCATCCGGTTTTCAAAAAGCTTCCTAAATCGCTACGGAAATATGCTGTTCGATTTATGAATGCCCCCCTGTCTCATGTCACTTCATTTATTGTTCTTCACGAACTGACGGCCATTGTCCCTCTCTTTGGCCTCTGGGGTGCTTTCTACTATTACGACTTTGTTCCACTTGGTTTGCCAGAATGGCTCGTAGACAAGGGTACGCATTTTGTGGACAAACTGGCGGAGCGCAATGATTGGCGATTCACTCACTCACAAAACTCTGCTCATATCATTATGCAAGGAGCAGCAGCATACGCTCTCGTCAAGATGACGCTGCCATTGAGAGCGGCCTTCAGTCTTGCTTTGACCCCTTGGTTTGCGGCCCGCGTTATTGTTCCTTTGCGAGACGTATTCAAGAGAAGTGCTCGGCGATCGGCCAAGAGTCAGCCGGTGGATGACAAAATCTGGGAAAAGGAGCTACCGGAGACAATTGCAAGAAAGAAGATTGTTCAAGACAAGGGGCCGCACAAAGGGCCAAAACTGTAAAGAGGCAACTGCCATGATGGCGGGTCTAAATTAGATAAAACATTTATATATCACTCGTTCATTTAATGCTCAAAATGTAAACATTCCTCACTCACGCCATGCTAAAAAAAGAAAAACCGCTTCTTGTGCAGTTTCTTACTCAAAGACTTGTAGTGCTCCATCTCGCCCCAGCAGTCTCTGCCCCATTGACACCCGGCCATATTCACCACAAAATCGCGATCGTGTTGGTTGTAAAATATGCGCTTGTCACCCTCCATTTCGTAACACGCTCCAGGCGGGAATGAGTTGATTTTGCGTTGAGAAATGAAGCCAATTCGGCTACGAATCCACGGCTGTGTAGAGTAGAGATACTCCAACGAGTCCTGCTCCTTGTGTTCCCACTCCATATGCTTCTGCTCATAAAAGACAGGGTCCCACCAAATATCAAGCAGTTTCTCCGTCCACTCTGAACGACGCACAAAAAATGAGCCAAGATTGAAACCACCACAATCCTGCGCGAAAACCAAGTCGATGGGCTGGTTGTAATCAACGTAGGGCACATCTACTTGAATGTTGAGAGGGTTCCAGTAGGACACGTCACGCTCAGTGACATTGTACAGCTTATTGAAAATATGATCGTCAAGAGAAATTTGAGGCTCCATAATGTAGGTATGTAAATCCAGCCACCAAAACCACTCAGCATTTGGGAACTGGCGCATGGTTTGCTTGATGATATCGACCTTTTCCCACGACTCGCGCCACTCGTGAGCATACTTCTTCTTGGCAGACACGTCCTTGATAGCCAAATGATAGCCGTGACGCTCAGCATATTCCTTTTTGTTTTGGATCGACGACCGCTCGACAGACCACTCCTTGGCACCTTTCCACTGCATAACACCTCCTCCCTCATTAGCAGCCAAAATAATCACATACTTTCCTCCTCCCCATGTAAAGTGTGGAAGCAAAGGCACAGCTGTAAAGATGCTGAGCAGCGATAGAATGCCAAACACCGTGATCAACAGTTTTCTTCGAATAATAAACTGAAAGGTCTTTTCATATGCAGAGCTATATCTGCCGCGGCTACCGCCAGAAGATACTCCCTTCCATTTCAAATCTCCGCTTTGTGAGCTCATTTTCCACGTCCGCGCAGGATCACAACTAGAGAGGGAAATGTTGAGTGTCGGCTTGGTGGAAATTAGTGTCGTGTATTTTTTTGTGTCGTGACTTTTCCGACTAAGGGTGGAAGTTGTGCAATCTTGCGGCAGTACCAAAACGTGGGCAGGAAGCTCAATAAAGTGATCGATTATCGGACTTGATGGCAGTTTTGTATTTGCTTAACGACCCGGTTTCAGTTGACAGGTTGAGTGCTTCTTGTTTCAAGCTGTAAATTGTTGGCCGCGACTCTTGCAAAACATACTTTGCCGTAGCTTGCTGGTTCCCTGTTTGTAATGCCACTTACTATTTAAAACTTTGAGACTCTAGATTGTAAATGAATACGCGACGCCAAAAGTTGCAATAGCTGAAACTAATCAATAATATCTGAACCTACTAAGAGACTACAAAATGCTGGCATTGACCCGTGGTAAGTGCAAGATGTTTCCCATTTGGTCAGTTCCCTGTGCTGCCTCTATGTACAAAAAAGCCCGGAAAGGGGAGGAGATCTTGACCAAACTTGATAATGCAGAAGCTCGGAATAGGAAACTCCGGAAGACCTCGAAACATCATTATTCAAGAAAGGACGTACGTTCGCTGAAGTCTACTTGGCAACACTGATTCTAACCCTCTTTGAAAGGATATGTGCCACCTCAGAGCTGAAAAGCTCAATGTTTTGTATCGGGTTTACCTTTGTCTAGCCAGAGATGGCCTGTATAAGGAGCCATTCGATGATTTACTTCTCTATCAGAGCGAACTCTTTTGAATTTAGTTTGCTTGCAGAATGCCCCGGCGTAATAAGCTTGAAATTAGCGTTGGCGAATGTCGCTTTTTTTTTATTTTTTAAACAAGACCTCTTAATATGTGCTTTAGCGAGCAGTTGCATGCAGTAAAGCAGACCTCATCTCATCTTGTGCGACTGCTCGCTGAACCTCAAACGATCAACAAAGCAATGTTGGAAACAAAACGTCGAATGGGCATATTTGAAAAATGTGCGCTGACTCAATTTGATTGATGAGCAAGATGTCCAACAATTCTTTGCTCAAGCTTGGTTACAAACCGCTATTTTTTCACCCACCAAGCCATCTCAAGCTGGTATCCGGAAACACGTTGAGCTGCACTTTAACTATTCGAGGTCAATGAACTCCGAAATAAGAAGTTAATGGAGCTATCTTGCAATCTGCAGGGGTTCGTGAGTGATGGCCTGGGCAAAATCTGCTCAATTGAGACAGCTCAATGCTGCTTAGAACCACAAGATACAGACCCCATATCTCACAACGCTGGTGTCATCCCGCTGCTCAGTGCTCCAAACTGATCTATAATATGTGGTATATATATCCACTAGCAGCAAACCCTGGCGGTCTGATTTCGCTTGCTGATCGACATCCCTTTCACATGAATACACAAGCTGAACTTGAGCGTCGTATTCAAACCCTGAGAGACGAATGCTCAGTCTTGCTCAGAAAGAAAACAGAGCTTAGAGCCAAGTTACACAAGAGCTCTACAGTAAAAGAAATTGGTGATGTTCACGGATACATTCGAGATTTGGATAATTATGAACGCGCCCTGCAGATGGAGATTGACGTCTATCAACGGATTTTGAATCATTGATCCGCCAACTAGATTACCGAGTCAGATGTTGATCAGATGCTGACTCTTTCAAATATGTCTTTCATCCAAACTCCTCTACTAATATTTACTTAATTGCAGGGCATTTTTGCACTGTATCCCTAAAATAATTTGTTAACATGTCTATATATTACAATAAACTTGATTCAAGGTGCCACAATACTCGGATGAAGCGAAGGATTACGACATGAAGAATTCAACTGCTTGAAAACGAGGTGTTTGATGGGCACAAAATATGAGTTTGGCAACTTCGACCTCTGCAAATTAAAGATGATGAATACTTAGTGAGCAATCAGCTACTTTACGCATCTGTCGAGCCCAAGACGGCGTCAAATGCCTCCTTCATGACTCCCAGGGCCTTGGTAAGCTCTTCCTCAGTAACCGTGATGGGCGGGGCAATACGAAAAATGGAACCAAATTGCTTCAATGCGACAAGGTTGGCACTGAGGCCTCGCTTCATCATTTCTCGACCGATTTTGTTTCCCAGCGCTGGATCAGGCTCCTTAGTTTCGGCACTTTTGACTATCTCAACTCCTGCCATAAGACCTTTGCCGCGAATGTCTCCAACATGTTTGGGATAGCTTTTCTTTAGCAAATTAAGTCCGTCAAAGAAAATTTTCGATTTCACCTGCACTTTTTCAACGAGTCCATCTCGTTTCACAATTTCGAGCACCTTGGCCCCTACTGCACAGGGAAGTGGGTCGTTAACATGGGTCGTGTAGAACAGATATCCATTCGCTTGTGCCTTGTCAGCCAATTCATTAGATGTGACTATTGCAGACAAAGGCAAACCGTTACCCAGAGTCTTGGACAAACTCAGAATGTCAGGCACAACATTATCGTACTCACAGCAGATAAACTTTCCGCATCTGCCAATTCCAGTCTGGGCCTCGTCTACAATAAGGAGCATATCTCTTTTTCTGCATTCCTCCTTCAGCTTCGCAAGGTATCCATCAGGCAGTGGCAAAATACCTCCTGAGGAAAGGATGGGCTCAATTATGACACAGCAAAGAGAACCAGTAGACTGGTGATCAATCAGCCCCCATCCAAACTCCATTTCTGCCTCCCAATCATGGTCACCATTTGGCTTGCGAAAGACAGAGCGATAAGGGTTTGGAGCTGGCAAACAGAAGTTGCCAGGAAGTACAGGACCAGCCAACGCACGACCAGCAGAATAAGTGGTTGCACCCGAGGCAGATGTCATTCCATGCCAAGACAGTGAAAGGCCAACCACCTCATATTTTCCAGTGGCAACCTTGGCCAACTTGATGGCAGCTTCATTAGCCTCACCACCCGTTGACAAGAACATTGCCCTGTCAAGGCCATCCGGAAGCATTGACGTCAATGAATCAGCCAGCTGTAAGACAGGAGGGGAAACAAAGGCTGAAAGAGTATGGTCCAAGTTGGCCATATGTTCAGACACCACCTTTACAATTTCTTCGTTTCCATGTCCAAGCAGGCAGGACATCTGGCCCGAGGTGAAATCAAAGATTTTCCTGCCGTCGTGGGTATACACGTAGCAGCCCTTGGCACCTACAATTAAGTAGGGAAAAAAAGTACCACCAAAGTTGATAAGATGCGACGAATTCAAATCATTTATTGTCGAGACATCAAAGCTTTTGTAAGAAGGATATAGATTGACTGAAGTCTCTTGAGGTACGGTCATTTTACTGGTTTCTTATATCAAGGCAAGGAGAGCAAAATTGAACGTTTTATATCTCTTCGGGTTCAAACGACCCGAAAGCTTATCTCAATGTGGGCCGCTTATCGGCGGATGCATTGAGATACTTTATTTGGACGGCTCGGCTTGCTCTTTCCAAAATGAGCTCATTGAAAGGTTAAGTCATTGGGTGCTCTTGCGATACATGCTCAAAACCTTCTATGTGATATGAAATTATCGGCAAGCTCTAGGACAATGTTCTTCAACCATTCACATCATTCTGGAAAGTGCTCTCCGTGAATTACACCCTGTGCGAAGCTCCCAAAATGGAAGCCAACGACGAGGGGAGTTATAGCATACCAGGAATTGATAGCAGTTAGTTGCTAGAGCAATTGAGTCATCTGCCGTCGATAAACGAGTTTCAGAATACCCCTGCACGAATTAGCTTTTTTTTGTTTTCTTCTCGGCAAAAATTCGCGGTTTGTGCGCGTGGATATATTAAGGTGGATAAGGGTAAGTTAGAAAAATAATGTTCACATTTTAGCACGCGCGCTCATTTTCCAAATCCCGAAAATGGACTATGTAGCGTGTAAATCATTCATTGAGCAGCAGTTATTAGTTATCAAAGCTCAGTTTTCGGTCAATCCCCGAATCGTCAGAGGGAGTGGGTTTTCTGTGAATGAGGCCATCGATGCTGTGGACAAACTAAACATCATCAAAAGGAAGTATATGGAAGAGATTTTTAACCAGCAAGCTATTAGACATGTTTGCATGGCACTTCAACGAGAGTTTCATGAGAAATCAGAAATTTCTCCAGAAAGACTTGCGGAGACCTTGAACGGTGCTGAGCGCGATGCTGATTCACGAGTGCCTATAGATCCAGTTTTGGCAAGTTTCAAAAGTGAAGCTGAACTAGATAATCTAAGCAATGAGAGTCTTTTGCATTTGGCTGAATCGCTGTTGAAGGCTCCACTACCACTAGCTAAGCGATCAGCACTCCTCAAAGCGCTCTCAGAGCTACGAAACCACTATGATCAGCTGCGCACGTATCAAAAGATTAACAAAATGACAGTCCCATTGAGAGGAGATTTTCCGGATTCCTCCAAAATTGAAGCGGCCATTAGCGATATTGGAGACTTTATTGATGAAACAAGTCCAGATGATTTGAAAAATGATGATAAGACTGATTTTCTTTTGGCTGGAAAGTTTGTGGTCTGAGTTGATGCTTTATTTCTTTATTTATTTTAGGTGCTGTATACTATGGTGTTGCTCACACTCTTGTTCGTTTGGTTTGTCCAGTTATTGTGAACGCAATGTGAACTTCATTCAAACTAGACAAATATTATGAGGTTAGTCAGTGTAAGTTGAGTGAGGAATTTTGTAAGCAACTGTGGCTATAGATATCGGACTTGGTCAACAAGAAATTAGAGAATGCGATGCATTTTTGAGAACACTGTTTCTTAGTGGCTTGTATTTCATCTTACCGATGTTTGAACACACGCAGTACCAATGATTAATTGCGGCAGTGATCAAAGATAGCATGGTTTTAAGGATGACGTATTGCAGGATCTGATCTTCCGATGGAAGCTGTAGATTTTTGAATAATGATGTCGTTAAAAAGAGCTAATTGTAGTTTCTCACAATCACGACCATATGTTCACGTTTTAAAAATTATAGCTAATTTATTGTGTCCAGGTATTTTGGATTGCTCGCTATCTTAGTTTTGAATTTATTCCACCAATCATCAAATGCTCTCATTGGTACACTTCCATCGGGTCGCGTAAAGCCTGATAAGAAGTTGTATGCATTCTGAATGATTTTGTTGGCCAGCTCGACCGTTGCTTGAGGGCTAGTGGCAGATGCAACTGTACTAGCATTGGAAGATGCCGGTAGAGCAAGCGGTGGACCAGCCTGATTTTGCGCAGCCTTCTTCGCTGCTAACGCTTGCTCCGCAATTGACGCGTCTTCAATTGAAATACCAATGGTAATGTCATAATCTGAATCATCATCGTCCATCATTGAATCATCCATATCTCCAAAATTGGACAGCGATCCCTTGTTAGCGGCTGCTTTATTGTTGATTCTAAAGATGGCAGATTGCTTAGTTTGCGAGAGCACTCCAAGTAATATAAAGTCCTTACCAGGCGATTGGAAGTAAACTGAGGCTGCTAGATTTGCTGGTAACTCTGCTCCCGGGAGCATAAATATAGATATATAATTGATTTGAGAAGCTTTTGATAAGACAAAGACGTATTTGAATTCGTCAACTTGCTGAATGTTTGTCTCCACTGGTCTACCAGAGGCGATGATGCCAAACATTCTAGCGACTCCAAAATGACAACTACGTGATTACAGACACTAGCTCTAATAAAGGCTGCTATACGCTCTTAGCTAAAAATCACTGATTACTAGTGAATTCAGTTGAAAACAGCCTGAGCAAATGTACCAATGAGGTGAAACAGGTGAAGAGCCGATTGGGTAGGGGACAGAATGGAAAGTAAAACACAGCGCAAAAGCGAAGGGTGCAAAGCCAAACTAGGTCTCACCAAGAAATTCCGTCAATAGAGGAATAATTTCGTTAGAGAATTGTAGTCTCACCATCTTGGAGATTTTCCCTATTAAGAGCAGTTATCGCACAGCTCTGCGTCCCTCATTCCACGATGGAAGGGTTCTTGACCTCATATTTTTTTAATTTCTGTCGGAAAACGCTCGCCCAGATTAGATAGTGTCGATGACAAGAAAAAATTCTATCCATCATGACAGCCAAGAAAGCCATCATCAAAAATCTTTACTTGATACGGGCTGATACAGCCGTCAAAGAGCAACTGCCGGTCAATCTATATACACATTTCTTATTAATCAGGTGATTACCTATTCAGTGATTTTTAAGAAAGATAGATTGATACATTATATAGTGACTTTGATCGATACATCATTTTCATGCTTAGTGTATATTTTGTAGACCCTGTCCGATATATACTTTTCCCTTGCCTCCCCGCTCTCTGGCTGTGCGCTATCCGTATTTATAACTCCTCCTGTCCAGACAGTTCCGCGGAATTCAGGGGCCACTGTATTTCATATTTGAGCTCACCGGCCAAATGGACTTGTACTTTGAGGAAAGTTTGCACATTTATATTTTTGAATAAATTCGTTTTTTTCCATTATTTCAAACAAATTTGCTCTTTCTCCTGTTTGTCTTGTAATGTTTCTGGTCGACACTGCTGAGCGCGGCGCTTACTCTGCGCACACAAATCCACGCCGACTATAAAAGGCCACAACCCATCCCTCGCTCACTCATAATAAGCAAACAGAACATTGTACAAAATACAGATGAGCTCGTCCGATCCTGAAGGATTCTATGATTCATACGAAGATGAAGACGAAAATGACGAAGGGCAAGATTTTTACGAGATGGAAGACGACGACATGACATCTGCAGATATGATGGAATCTGATGAAATAGAAAGCGGCTTTGGAGAGTATGGCGCGGACAGCCAGGAGGAACATGCCATCAGGTATACCAGCGTGATTCCGGATTCCATTAGAGGGTTGCTACAGGAGAAGGCCGAAAAGGTGGCCGGCGTTCTTGGAATGCATGTTCAACAAGCATCAGTTGCATTGACACGATTTAAGTGGCACGAGGATTTGCTTCTGGAAGAATACCTCGAAAACCCTGTCAAAATCATGGACAAGGTTGGGGTTTACCACGAGCCAAATGAAGACACACCGATAGAGCATAACAAAAAAGGCGGTGTGAGAGACGCAGCAAAGGGAGAGATGTGCCCGGTTTGTTGTTCTGATGATGTATCACAGTTGGTTGCCGTTGACTGCGGTCACTTTTGCTGTGTTGATTGTTTCAAACGTTATCTGTCGATGAAGATTTGTGAGACTATTGGCGATTTCACACTTTCTACTACCTGTTGGCAATGTAAAACAGTTGTCACTGAAGATCAGGTCAAATACATTGTGTCCGAAAAGGACGTTGCAAAATTTCTGAGAAAGAATTTGCTGTGGTTTGTGGAGTCAAACCCGCATTTGAAGAACTGCCCTTTTCCAGACTGTGAAGAAATTGTAAAGTGTGTTGGAACAAACGAAAGCAGCCGGCAGCTGCAACTTGCATCAATTGTCAAATGTGCCAAAAATCATACGTTTTGCTTTGCTTGCAGTGAAGAAAATCACAGTCCATGTCCATGTTTGTTGACCAAGAAATGGATCAAGAAGTGCCGCGACGATTCAGAGACTGATAATTGGCTTTCAGCCAATACCAAAGACTGCCCGAATCCAAACTGTTTGAATCATATCGAGAAAAATGGAGGATGCTTGCATATGACTTGTTTTGCGTGTCATTTCGAATTTTGCTGGATTTGCCTAGGAGATTGGAAGTTGCATCAAAATAACTACAACTGTTCACGATATGATCCCGAAGAAACCGCTAAAACAGTTCAAAGTGAAGCACGTTCCGAACTGAGGCGCTACCTCTTTTATTTTGACCGCTACAATAATCATCGGCTATCGTTAAATTTGGATGCCGGAACGTTTGAGAAGCTGGACAACAAAATTCGAGACTTGCAAGTAAAGGTTGGAATGTCCTGGATTGAAACGCAGTTTTTGCAAAATTCAATTTCAGTACTCCGTGAAGCTCGACGAACATTAATGTGGTCCTATGCTTTTGTTTATTATCTTAAGAAAACCAATAATTCTTACATTTTTGAAGATAATCAGCAAGACTTACAGATGGCTGTGGAAAATTTGTCGGAGATATTTGAGAGCAAGGCTGATGATATCGCAGCAAAGAAGCTGGAGTTTTTAGACCGAACTGCTTATGTCCAGCAACGACAGCAAAAGCTTGTTGAACATTGTAATAAGGGATTGATAAACAATACCTGGGAATACAATATTGAGCTGAAGTGAGTTCAATGGTATTTCTATTTGTCCAGACTATGGATTCGAGATCTTATCTCAACCCATCATTATACGGTGGTTTGGACACATTCTGTGCACATTTACTGATTGTAGATGGGTGTTTTCTGTATCTTTATTTATTATATTTAGGGAATTGCATTTGAAAATTGTTATAACTATATGACACGGAAACTGACTATCAATAAGGCAAGAAGAAGCCAACAAAATAAGCAGTTTCTTATCATTCAAATTAAACTCAACATTGTCTGTACATAGTACACACAACTGCAGTCTCATGATGTAAGAAAGTGGTAGCGGGCAACATTTTGCACAGTGTTGAGTGTGCTCTTACTGGCAGAATTCTAATGATACAAATCACCCAAGATAAATCACCCACCGCAAGATGTAAGAAAGCTGACAGCTACAGTAACTCTCTACTAAATTCACTGAAGTTCAATGATGAAAGATGTAGCGCATCCTGCAAATACCTTTGAGCACTTCTCCGGCAATAGTCTAGCTCCGTAAATAGTTTCACCAGAATCAAGCAGCGGACCGCAGTTTCCATGCTCTCCCCATCCCCAAGAATACAAATTATTACTGAAATCTAGTGCTAATGTGTGCTCAGATCCAGAACAAAAGGAGGAAATTTTTGGCTGCTCCATAGGCGCAAATTGTCCATGCGAATTGTTTCCAATAGAAACAATTTGATCATTTTCCAGAAGAATATGAACTGTGGACCAACCGCTTTGGATATCTCGAAAGGACTGAGCCCTCAGCTGCCATTGCTGTTGCAAAACTGGCGAACCGCCGAGCAAAAAAATTGATCCGGTGGACTGACAACCAATAATTGAGAAATCCCTTCCACAGCAAATGTGAGTAGCAGTACTGGCCAGATCAAAATATATCAGTCTGGGTGACGAAAATGTAGCAGGAAATTTGGAAGGAGCAGAGGTGGTAGAGTGCGGATTGGAAAAGCTTAGTTGTCCTTTACGAGCTGCTCCCCATCCCCACACCGATCCATCATCAAAGAGGACCAAAACATGATTCATGGCTGACTTCACTTGCAGAACCGACTTGCCAGTTGGCAAACCCGTCACTTCAAAGCAACCTTGCGTTTTGGAACCACAACCTAGCTCACCCTTGAAGCCCTGACCCCATACAAGTATACGATCATCGCAAAGAACAAAAACAGAAAATTCCCATCCACCAGCAACGGCTTTAACTGGATGGCCAATCTCTAGCTTAGTAAATACTAGCACCGGCGACTGATCTTTCAGTTCAGCACCAAGTTGCAATGAATCGCTCAATCCGGATCCGAAAACCTCACCTGATTTTGTGAGAATCAAGGAATGATTTCCCCCTGATGAAATAGCAGCAATTTGGTCAGATGGAAACGGCAAATCAACAGGTTCTGCGGTGGCTACATCATCGATGTGGTTTAAACCTAATTGACCACGTCCATTTGATCCAAAGGCCTTTAGCATGAAGGAATTAAGAAGTGCTTTCGAGTTCGACGAAATATCCCTTTCAAATTCAGCTTTGATGCCGATTATAGAATACACCCAGAGAACCTTTAATCTGTTGAAATACCCTTGATCAATGCTTTGGGTAATGCATAATTATGCTAAACATTATATTAGTTATTTGTCCTCCAGCATATTTCAATGTTGTAGATGACGATGTGGTTTATTGAAGAATGAAGCAACAGAGTTTGACAAGCGATTTTGTATTTTTACGCGACTAAGCTTACTAATACCATCCAAGATTGAAAAGCTCGACAACGGCACGGAGAAAACAGTACATCACATGATGTGCTCACGTGCTCCCAATGATTTTGTTTGGAATTAATCTTCACCTATTGGCCAATTCACTTCCTCAACACCTTTGTCGAAATGTTCAGATTTGCATCCAGTTCACTGCGAAAGAACGGACTCAATTCAGTGATTGGTCGTCGATTCAACCACGGTCATGCACATTATGAAGAGGGCCCTACCTACATGTTCCATAAATCGTCCATCTTCGCGGCATCTTTTACAACCGTGTTGGCTTTGATTCTTTACAACGAAGTTAATAACAATAGTGGAAAAACCACCATCGGCCAAAAATTTTTGGACAAGCCAGATAATTCTAAGGTTATTGATGAGGAGTTGTTGAGACTTACTGAAAAGGATGCTCAGGACAGAGAAAACAAGGTCTTTTTCTGGGGAAGACAAAAGGGTTTCACCGATTATCAGGACTATACATATCGTACTTTGCCAGTCCCATATGCTTCCCCAAGAGGTGGTGATGCTGGCCATTCTGTGGATGCAAACACGGTTGAGGATAGAAGAAGACCACAAGTCAAGTATGCTGGAGTTGACAACTAGACACTTGTAATTATATATTAAAAATCAAAGGTTTTCGAAATTAATTAACATATATTAGATAGTCACGTACCAACAATATAAACTCTAGGTATGATTTCACAACATCGTCTGAAACAAGACACTGTCTATTTGTATCATCTTGTTCGTGTGCAGACGAGTAGAATTGCAAAATCAGCTCTTTATATTCAGTAATGACTAGCACACGCCAGTAGAAAAAGGGACTGACTCCATAATGGGCTTCCCAGCTAAGGGAAACTTTGTTGCTTAAAGTGTATGGCCGTGGTGCGCAGCAATACCAGCTTCTTGACACTGCTTAGTGTTCATTATCCAAATACCATGTCAGCGACAATATCTTCAGCCTCCTCTTCTACCTTCTTACCCTCAGCCTCGTCACTAACGGAACGATCCAATGCAAGCTTGGTATTAGCCAAGGTCAAAATGTTTTCCTCAACCGAAGATTTCATCACAAGTCTTATAACTTCAACTGGCCTAGTCTGGCCAACACGATGCGCTCGGTCCTCTGCCTGTTTGTCATCGTGAGGATTGAATGAAAGATCAAAGATGATCACTTTGTTGGCGCTAGTCAGATTAATACCAAATCCTCCGGCCTTTGTTGATAGTAAAAACACAGTGATATCCGAGTCGCTTTGGTACTTATCAATCATATCCTGCCTAATTTCCACCGCTGTTGAGCCATCCATGCGAACGAATTTGATATTAAGCATACCCAACACTCTTTCAAGAATATCCAGCATTTGTGTGAATTGTGAGAATATGAGAACTCTGTCGCCGTCAGCTTTCATCTTTACCAACATCTCCTTCAGAACCTGCACTTTTCCAGAATTAGACCATTCCTTTTCCTTCAAGCAATACTTGCTCAGTGTTGTGGGAAATGTCTCGCAGAGACGATTTAGCTCAAAGTCGGACATGACACCCATGTCTTCATAAATAAACGTTTCATTGGCATCGAGATATCGTTCTTCTTTCAAAATGGCTCTAGCCATTTTCTTGATTGTTGCGTCATCATAGATGCGACGAAACAGCAAAGGGTGGATGGATGCTTTTCGCAACTGCATCAAAACGTTTGTAATTTCTCTAGAACTCACCTTTTCGCCCATTGCCTTTCTCTCCATGTGCTTCTTTTGTCTATCGAGTTCTGCGTCATAAAGCTCTTTTTGATCTGGCGTCATTTCACAGTACTTGATCTCGTGAGTCTTGGGAGGCAGGTGCTTGAGTACCTGATCTTTTCGTCGGCGGAGAACGAATGGGCCCATCATTGTTTTAGCCTTTGTGATTCTTTGTTCTGACAAAAGAGGATTATGATCTTCGGGCACCGGTGTTGATTCTGAGGACTCCTCCGCAGCGGGAGATGCCACTGACGAAGATACAGTAGATGATGCTACCGAGTTGGCTTTCGATTTGGAAGCATTCCTTTCCGTCTTTGCTTTATGCTTGAAAATCGAAGCCAAGTCCTCCTTTTTAGCCGAAAAAATCTGGGGCAAAATGAAAGCCAATAAAGAAACAAGCTCCTTCAAATTATTCTGGAGAGGAGTGCCTGTGAGAAGAATTCTAAAGGAAGCATGCAGACGCATTAATTTTGCGTATCTTTCCGAGCTAGAGTTCTTGAGCATGTGGCCTTCATCGTATATACAGCAGTTGAAATCGTACGATCGCAAAAAGCCGGTATCCTGCTTGCTTCCACATGCCAGATTGTATGTTGTCACCAAAACATCAAATGACGATTTGGCAAGCTGTTCTCTGAGGTCCACACGCTCAGGCATCGAGCCGTAATATGGCTCCACCTTGAGAGCAGGACAAAAGCGTTGGAATTCTCGCAGCCAGTTTTCAAGAGTAGAGGCAGGCACAACGACCAGATGAGGGCCGGGGCCACCAGATTCTTTAATGTGAGCCAAGAATGAAATAACTTGACAAGTTTTACCGAGACCCATCTCGTCGGCCAGAATACAACTCAGCTTTTTCTCGTACAGCAACGAGAGCCAGTTGATACCCACCTGTTGATAGTCTTTCAATTGAACGTCTTCGGCGAGCAGGCTAGGCTTTTCATGGAAGTATGCCGATTTTGCACTACCGTTTGCACCCTCGCTGGCCGCCTGCGAAGTTCCGGGTTCAGCTTCACTGCCGTTTTCTAGTGGCACGCCAAACATGTCGACTCCCCACGACTTCATGCCTGACGAGACTTCTCTGCCCAGCTGGTCGCATGTCTGTATCAACGAGTCGACAGCCTCGTACCCTTTCAATGTCGTTGTGATTTCGTCAACAATCTTGTCTCCAGCTGCCTTCTTTTGGCGGCGTCCTCTTCCTGCTCCCTTGCCGGTTGCGACGGTCGGTTTTGGGCCGATGTCCACAAGCCGCGCCTGGTGAAGTGAGCTGAACGGTCGTTTTTGCACCAGGGCCTCCGCCGCTTCGTCCTCGCAGGCAGCAATGTCAATGATATCCTTTTTCGTGGCAGTGTTGATGAAATCGAGGCACCGGTCGAGGAAGTCGTAGTCGAGCACCTCCTCGTCGTCCTCGACGTCTGAGCCGCCGTCCGAGTCGTCCCACTCCTCCTTGACCTTGCGTCGCTTGGTTGGCTGCTCGTAGCGGGCAAACTGCGGCGCCGAGGCCGGCGCGCTGCGGCCCACCACTTTGTTTTTGAAGGTCTGCGCGGTGGTGGACTTGAAGTTCATGGAGACCGGCTTTGACGTGACGGTGGAGACCGGTGTTGCCACGTTGGCCGAGCTGTGCGACTTGCCGGTCACCGCGTTGTACTGCATAAACGTGCCGGCCTTGGAGTAGCGCTTTGCGGCCGAGCTGGCGGGGGTGCCCAGCGGGATGTTTACATTTGACGGCTCGTGCAGCGCCGGCTCGCCAGCGTACTTGTCCGCGCCGCCGCCCAGAAACGAGGACTGCTTGAACTTGTTCAGAGCGTCGGAGGAGCCAAACTTCTCTCTGATTGACATGCGCTTCTCAATTTCGACTTTGCTCGACTTGGGCCCGCCCGCACCCTTGAGCCATTGCACCGCAGCGTCGTACGTATTCGTTTTGAGCGTCGCGTCGCGCAGCACGTCCTCCGTCATGTTTGCAAACTCCTGTTTTAGCCTGATGTAGATGTCCTTTTTGGTCTGGATCTTCTCTTCCGTCAGCGAGGGAGGGCGCGGGATGGACGAGGTGTATGTCGGCGGCGATGCCGGTCTATTTGACAGCATTGCATTGTAGCGCGACCACACCGTGGACTTGGGGTCTGGCGCTGTTTGGCCACGCGACGTCAGCGACGTCAATCTTTCATTGTTTGGAGGTTGACCGCTGCCAGACATGGTTGGTCGTCTCGATAAAGATTTGGAGTTTTAAAAGGGTGAAAAAATTAAATTATATTTGGGGAGCTGGTGATGGGAGCACGGATATATATTCGCACGCGTTGAGTCGGCTGGTGGGTGCGGGCATGCGAGGAGGAACTGGTGTGTTTGGCGAGGGTTGGCGAGCGTTTTTGGGACCAGACAGCGCGCTCTGCTGGCTGCATTTTGCCCAGCTGGCTGCAGTCGCCTAGGAAATGCGCGGGTGTCTGAGTTGAGCAGCAGCGCCGGGCCGGCTCACAATGCAGCCGACTGAGAACCTGCCATAGCGTCACAGCTGGCCGCGTAATGGTACGTTCCACGTGCGTGCAGCGGTGAATTTTTGCTAAACGGTGGTGCGCGCAGACTTGGCTCATCGCGAGCTTTGGGCGAGAAAGCCAAGCCGTCGACTGCAGTCACCCTGTGGGCCTCGCTTTCGCACCGGCCATCGGCAGAACGCAGAGATGATCAATGCCGGCTTTTGCCATAAACAACGAGTTTGTACCGTGTAGATTGATAATTAGTATTTATGCCCAACCAATCATGAGCCTGTCCATGAATCTGCTATCTGCTACCCAGCTGGCTGGCTCGATTCGGAGATATGCTCGCTAAACGCGCCCACTCACCCACACACTAAACATTGGCCGCTATCCTGAGCCCAGAGACACAAAAAATTGTTGCTTGATTAGATTTGTAAAGAGCAAAGTCTGGCAAATCTGGAGGCTTCTGGTAGGGCCTTCTGGTATCTGATAGAAAATCTTAACTTGTCTTTGACAAATGTCAGCAGAACATTGGCAATCGGATTCAACAGCGATTCAGAAGCAAACCGACATTGCTAGCAGCGGTTCCGGCCACGATCTACAAAGCCATGCGGTAGAGCAGCAGAAAGACGGCCGCCAAGAACAGGCTCTGTCAAATACTGCCGATACCCAAAACCAGATCTTTAAGGAACCTGCAGCGGAAGCTCAGGAAACCGATGCTGGTGATTTGGCGCAGTCTTACACACAGCCTGCGGTAACATTACAAACTGAGACTGTTGAGAACATAATCACACCTTCCAGCCTGGAATCACAACCCAGTGACGAGCCACCAGAGGAAGAGGACTTTCTGGAGTTCCGGCTGCATCATGAAAATGGTTCGGGCATTGTTCAGACACGATCCTCGCTCGAAGACGGTCCCGCAGAACTGATTTTGCACCGTAGTTCCACCGATACCGCCGGCAGTGATAAGAACAAAGGCTTCTCCTCGCTGGCTGGGGTGTCCTCTCCATCCCGCGGGACCCACAGAAACGTGCGTGGCATCGCTAACAGTGGCCGCGTTTCAATATCGTCTAATCGCTCTATTGGATCATCGCATCTTCATAATGTCGCCACACCCGAGGCGCTTGATGCTGACGAGACTTTGCAACCCGAATCGGCAGTGGCCGTCGCGGAGCAACCCGGTAATGTCATTCTGGAGTCCGCTGTCGAAAGCCACGATGTTTCGGAGGCATCGCATTTGGCTCAAAATGTTGCAAGTAAGCAGGCCGAAACAGGAGATGCTTCTGCTGACGAAGAGGTTTGGCAGGACATGAAAACTTTGGCTTCGTACGACGTTTATGATGACAAGGGCAACATTATAGTTCACAACAACAACAAGGAGGTTCTTGATGATGAAAAACCTGGCAATTCAAAAATGGGTGCGGCGAATGGCTATACCCGTGTCACAAGAGATGAAGATGCTAAATCTATAAACTCACTGGACGAAAACACGTCTTATTTATTTGATGATGACGAGCTTGCTCGGAACCCTCTCACCCAACTGCAAGCTACCAAGTCCTTCCTGACTGACAATCAGAAAATTGGCTACGTGGGGCTTTGTAAGGCTGCAGTTTCGCAGATGGAAAAGGAGGTTTGTTGCTTGAGGGGTTCAAAAAGGGTTGCGACAGCATTGTCTGACGCTGTAGGATCTGTTGCAATGTGGGGCCAAAAGGTAATGATGAAACTGTACAAACACATGGACTTGAGCCCAGAGGAGCAAATTATGATTGAACAGCTGAGTGTTCATGGCGTACTGCCGTCTGACCTTGCTCCTTCTTTGCATGCAACTTCAACAGTCAAGAATCCTTACAAAGGAGCTGATCACACTGCAGCTAGACGTGTCTCGATAAGTTCCATGAATTCAGATCAAGGCACCACCCACAGTGACTCTGGTAATGCGGAAAGTGAAAAGCAAGAAAGCTTATCTGGTGACACTCTGGACATTGATATTAGATGGACAGTGCTATGTGACTTACTTCTTGTTCTAATTTCGGATTCAGTATATGACGCGCGATCTCGTACCCTGTTTCTACTCATTGGCAAATACCTGGATATCACGCCGATGCAAATTTGGCAATTCGAAAGAAAAGTCACAGAGGCACTTGAAATCGAGGAGGATCAGAAGGAAGAAATTTGGAATGAGTCTGACATCATGGAGCATCGTCGTAAAAAGGCGTTGAAAAAGAAATACATGTACGTAGGGTTGGCAACAGTTGGTGGCGGTTTGGTTCTTGGACTATCTGGAGGATTACTAGCACCTGTGATTGGCGCAGGTATAGCTGCAGGTTTCACCACCATTGGCATCACTGGTACGGGAACATTTTTGGCAGGGGTTGGAGGTGCCGCCATGGTGACATCGGCGTCAACGGCCATCGGAATGAAAGTTGGATCAACAGGAATGCTTAGACGTGTAGGACATGTCAAAACGTTTGAATTTCGACCACTGCATAATAACAAAAGGTTAAATCTTATTGTCACTGTCTCCGGATGGATGTTGGGTAAAGAGGATGATGTGCGATTACCATTCTCTACTGTTGACCCTGTCATGGGTGATCTGTACTCCGTATTGTGGGAACCAGAAATGTTGCAGTCAATGGGACAAACTATCAATATTCTTGCAACAGAGGTCTTGACTCAATCCATTCAACAAGCTCTGGGTGCAACAATTTTGACGGGTCTCATGGCATCGATACAACTTCCAATGGCGCTTTCAAAGCTTGGATACCTACTTGATAACCCATGGAATGTCTCTCTTGACCGAGCCTGGGCATCCGGTCTTATTCTAGCTGATACCTTGATCGCCCGTAATTTGGGTGTCCGTCCTGTTGTTTTGGTAGGGTTCTCACTCGGAGCTCGTGTCATTATATCTTGCTTGATCGAGCTTGCTCGTAGAAAAGCGTTTGGACTAGTTCAAGATGTCTACATATTTGGCTGCCCAACTGTTGTTAAAAGGGACCAAATGCAGGTGATAAGGTCCATGATTTCTGGAAGGTTTGTGAATGGTTATTCCCGCAAAGATTGGGTTCTTGGATATCTGTTTAGAGCAACCTCTGGTGGTTTGGGTAGGGTTGCTGGGTTAGCACCGATCGAAAACGTTCCTGATCTTGAAAATTTGGACTGCACTAGTTACGTAGAAGGTCATATGGGCTATCGAAAAGCTATTCCGAAGCTTTTGAGCATGCTAGGCTGGGAAGTGTTCTCAGAAGAATTTACAGAGATTGAGGATCCTGATCCAGATTCATACAGGGAACGCCAAAAGCAATTAATCGAAGAACTTGACGCCGCAAGGTTTCAAATGGAAGCTCAGCAAAAAGGAATCGCAGCGCAAACACAAAAAAAGACCTTTTTTGGCAAACTGTTCAAACCGAAGAAGAGAGAGTGGTGGGAGATGGCTCACAGAGATTCAATGTCTGACTCAAATTCAGTGTCTGACGCTGCGTCAACCAGCAGCAACCCCACACTGTTCAATATCGACGATTATCAGGAGGAGATTCAAAAAATGGAGCGTGGAGAGGCTACTGAAGTACCCCTTTTTGACCCCACTGGCGGAAAAGCATATGGTGACGACGATGCATTTGGCGACGACAGAGCTGCTCGTAGAGTGCAAGCAACAACTACGCATAACAATTCTTCTGACTCTAGTTTGACTCTGAGGAATCCATTAGCTACCGATAATCAGATTGTTCCTGAGGATACTGTTTACTCTTCTACTCCGGAAGAACCACACATGACTTTCGATGATGATGGGCTACCTCACGCTGTAGATAGAACAGCTGCATCTCACGACATTCAATCTCCCTCCCCTGGTTCTCCTGATGTTCCGTCTCCAAGCACGCATTTAGCTAGCAAGCTTTCTGCGCTTCAATTGGGTAGTGAGCTAACGGATGTTGATGCTTCTAAAGGCTCTGTTCATTTGCATTCAAACGATGACGGAGATGGAGATCTAGGTTACAGGGCAGAAGAACCAATGTCATTGCGAATTCCTCAGGTTGCTGAACCACATGACGCGGCACAAAAATCTTCAAACCCAATTGATTCCGATGAGGAACTATCTGAACACGACGAGTTTCAGGAACAACCTGCGATGACTTTTGACGATGACGACGATAATTATGAGTGAATGCGTCCACCACAGTCATCTTGATGTAAAACACCACTGAGTTATATATTAAATAGAGTGATTATATGCTACCCCAGACCTTTCGGTTTTTCCATAGCGCCAAGCAAGTGACGTGACCACCAATGGGATCCCACACCGGTCTTTGACCCTTGACGGTTTCAGCTTTTGACAAACCACATACAGGACAATAATCAATTTCCATTCGTTGCACCGAATCAAAAACAACTTTTGATGAAAGCTGAGGCATATCCGATTCTTTTATTCCTAATGCCATTAATCGAGGCCGTAGTTTATTCCATTCGGCTTCAACCAGTCTAGCCTCTTTATCAGAAGGTTTGTCCACAGATGCCCGCCGTCTTCTACCAGCCATGATACGTGCAACAACCCTCAAAGATTCCAGGTACCCAGCAATAAACGTTTTTGTTTCCGGATGAGCAATCACTCTTCTCTTCATAGTGTAGTTGACATTTTTCAAAGATTCAAATAAAGGATCGGCTGCATGCAAAATGTTGGAACAGGAAAAGCTCAATAAAGTTTCAGAATCTGGAACTTGATCTGGTGAGTATTCTACAAAGTCGGCAAAGTCGTCATGTTCAGTATTGATATCTTCTTGGCCAAAATTCCCGAACTCTCCCCACGAATCTTCGGTCTGAGCACCTTTACCTGAGTTCTCCTTTGGACCTTCCTCTTTAGGAAGTATATTCGACGATACCGGAATGGGCTGCGACAACTTTTCGGGTCCAAAGTCCAAGTCTATCAAAGAATTATCCAAAGATGGGATGTTTCTAGAAGACTCCTGTGTGCTCGCCGATGGCGGCTGTGAAACAGCCGATTGTTGGCGATTGATCGAATCTGGCTTTGCATCTAAAATAGTCGCCCAATCAGAGAGTGGTTGAGTGGCTGCCGTTCTTCCAAACATAAGTGGTTTATTTGGTATAGATGACAACTCATCGATCTTTGATTGCATCGAGGTGCTAGAGTTGAAAGAACCATAATTTGTTTTGTTTGTTCCTGCTTGCATGGAATGGATCAAGTGTGGAGATCACTCCCCTATCTTTGAATGTAAGGCCTTTATTTTTACAGTTATAACTGATACTTCCTTCAACCTGGACCGCGTCCTGGAATATAGCTCACGCTCAATTAGTCCTATTGGCCACAGCAAGGGAGTTAAGGGCACAAAAATCCGCACAGTTCACAAGCAACGGCAAATAGTTCAAAGTACGGAAGTAATACCAAGCATAGACCAAAAAAAATCAAAAGCAAAGAGCACTTTGACAGTTTACTAGTATATTTCTTATATCTCTTGCTTGTTGTAACTACTTAACATCCGTGCTTGTCCACAATTGCTGCCTTGAAACACACTGCGGATATCGCAGATACAGTTGTTTATTTCGTGGGTTGAAGTGATAAAAAGACGCCAATGGTTATTGCACTGCGTCGGCTAGGACAAAAACCCTTTTCAGGATTCTGTTTGCATCACCGGCCCTGTCAGCGGTCATTTCGTACTTCCCGTAGTGAAAGCGCAGTTCTTTCAGCCACTCTCCTAGAGCCCAAGATCGTTCCGCATCATAAACCCTCAGAGATTCCAGGGATCGCAAAAGATCTCAAACTTTTATCATGGGACATACCGCCAAGAAACATATTTCTAATCAAGAAGCCTTGGGAACCTAAGGTCCGTAGAGCATTGGTGGACTTGATTCTTGACATTCGTCAAAAGTATGACATTAATATCATTTTAGAAAGTGACACAGCTGAGGAGGTTTCTCTGGATTTGCCAAAAGAACTGGATGTCTATTCTGGAAGTGCAACAGAGATTCAAAAGGTGACAGACTTGGTGGTCACCTTGGGTGGTGATGGTACTATTTTGCATGCAGCATCCTTGTTTTCAACTTCCTCCGGAGCGCTACCTCCATTCCTTTCATTCTCCATGGGGACAGTTGGTTTTCTTTTACCTTTCGATATAAAGGATCACTCATCTACTTTGCATAATGTTCTTACCTCTCAAAGTTATGTGTTGCGGCGACCAAGGCTCAGGGTGCACGCAAAGGGAAAGACAACATTTTCTATTAATGACATCAACATATATAGAGGATCTGATCCACATCTAACCATGCTGGATATCTCCGTCGATGACGAGTTTGTGACTTGTGCAATCGCAGACGGAGTTATTGTATCAACTCCTACAGGGTCAACTGCATATTCTCTTAGTAGCGGAGGATCAATTGTTCATCCGTCCGTTGAATGCACTCTAATTACTCCTATTTGCCCTCGTTCTTTGTCATTCAGGCCATTAGTTTTCCCAGCTACTTCCAAAGTGTCAATCTCTGTTTCTCCAGAGTCGCGTGGTCAAAATGTTGAATTGTCTGTAGATGGTTTACGCAAAGGTTCACTTGGTATTGGTGACGAGATCATAATTGAGACAGAGCCGGGTGACGACATGGGCGTATGGTGCGTTGCAAGAGAAAACCATGACTGGATAAAGCATTTAAATGAGCTGTTGGGCTTCAACTCGGCGTTTGGTACAAAGTCTAGAACGTGATATGTATTTGTGTATGATTGTGCTTAAATATAATAATAAATAGTGTGTCATCATGGTTCAGATGTGCCCGTTTGTTCGACAGTTTTAGGTCATGGTAATTATAAGTCGTCATCATCTTCACTCTGGTCGTCACCTTCAATAAGCTTGGAAACACTGTTTCCGTAAACGGCATCTTCAACTTCATTGACAAGTTCTGCTGGTAGATACTTGTGAGCCACTGATATAATGGACTGGTGAGAAGCAATCATTCTTTGCCTTTTGAATAGTAAAAGAACATCAGAAGGTTCAATTATCTTATGCCCAGCGTGGTCAGCATATGCAGCTACATCTTTGGAGACTTGATCAAAATATTCATTGGACGCTTCAACAAGCGTTTCAACAATGTCCGGTAGCATTTTCACTGACGAGACCGACTTGGCTATGTCCTGCATAACACGGCGAGGAATGACAGCAGGAATATGTTTGCGTTGGTTTTGCAAGTAATGCAACCCGCGAATATTAATATGGGTATCTGTGTGGAGCTCCTCAAGATTATCATGGTCATCGGGGCCATTCTCCTGTGGTGAATTTTCTCGGTCCATAACCATCAGGGAATTTCGTTTGACGTAAGCAGGTGTGGATAGCATAAAGGTATCTTCTTCAAAAAAGTCGCTAGAATCAAGATCGGGTGAGTCATCTGGATAATTCACTTCGTCCGTCTCCTCAAGAAATCTCTTTAGAGGCGGTGGATGGTCGACCTCAGCAGATGGTGGCGATTGTTGATTGGCATTGTGGCTCTCAAGCTGATCGCTTTCGTCATCTTGATGTACCCAAGAAAGCGCACCTTCAGATGCTTGTTCTGCTTCATCTATTATTTCCGAGTTGTTGTAGGCCTGTTCCTGTGCAGGTTCATCAACCACATTGTCGTCGTCCACATTATTGTGCTTTTCGTTCAGCTTGGAGATAACAAGCTCCCTCTTCCACGATGCTGTGTCTGGCTGAACCTCCTCGTAAAGTTCGGTCAGATTTGATCCTGCTTTCGCTGATGACTCCGTACGTTTGGTGCCATTGCTGATCTGGCTGCCATTTTCACTGGGTTGTGAGGCAATGACCAAGTCAGATAATGCACGATCTTCAAAATAACCCCTCAAGCGATCTGTTTGACCATGTTCATAGTATTGGGAATTCTGAACAATTTCAAAAGTTTCCGAGCTGTGTGTGCTTTGGTTGCTGCTCCATTCAATTTTAAAGGACGACTGGCTCTCATTCACGTCAGGAGTCTTGACACGCTCCACAAGTGGTGATGTTTTCGTTTGCAATTCGTCTTGCGATTCCTGCTCCTCTGAGGACACGTCCGTCCCCGAAACTTGTTCCCAGTACTGATGTGTTTCCTCCTCCTCCATCGCCATCTCCAACTGTAAAAGGCCATCACTCGTTCTTGATTGCAAGTCATACTTGGAACTAATAACAAGATCGGCTTTATCGCTGTTGACCAATCGACTCAGAGCACGAAGATCAGACCTAGGCTGGCGTGTTGCACCGCCTCGGGACATGACTTCAATCAAATCTTCAAGCTGGGGGGACGGAGGAGAACTGTCAGAAACATGAGAGTTCATGTTGTTGGAATCGACAAGTGGAGGGGTCACAACAGGACCAGTTGCAGACCCAATCAGCGAGACTCTGGAGGTTCGCGCCCGTTTGCTGCTCAGAGATTCCTCAGAACGTTGACGCCGTAGCATTTTATCAGTTTGAGGAGAACTCATTGCTCACGCAAATGCTAGCAGATGCGCCTGTTATGCTAATTTCTGAGAGTGCAGGGTGTGCAGTGTTTGCTAAATTTCACTGGGCACTTGTGATGGAGCCTCAATCTGCGATCGCGCATTATCGATAGAGCCCTGGGAGGAAGGTGAAAAAAAAGCTTACACAGCCGTGCAGGGGCGATGGTGATGAGCTGAGCGTGGTGCAAATGGGCAAAAACCTGTCCCTGCGGTCCCGCCGCAGTTTGAGAAATAGAGCTCTTTTTGACGACAAAATATTCTAGCGACTCGTGGTTTGCGATGCTTGAAAACACTTTTCGACTAGACCTGCTTCCCCATACTTTTGCCAACCCAGTTTCTCCGCACCCTCTCACTTTTGGCGCACTTTTTTGCGTGCTTCTACTCACTTGATCTCGGCATACAGGTGTTATTTATGACCTTACTCAAGATACGTATATGTTGCTTTAATATATGGCTGTCTGTGAGCTTAGCTATCTCACATTGACTCACTTGATTATTCAAATAGCGGCTTCTACTTAACATCCCAAGTCATATTCACTTGCAGCAAATATGCACGAGATGCAGGGTGTCTGAGGGTTCCAGGAGTTAGCAAGTTGTCGCACCTCATTTTTGTAAACGCACTGACACAGCCCCTCGACTACCGTTGATCCGCAGCTCGCGTTCTTGAGTTCTTGGGTCAGTATGACGTATGCGCGTGTTTTTAAAACGGCTCAAAAGCAATTTGGACCCTGCACGACCTCGATTAATCGCAACAATGTGAAAGTAAGGCGGTGCCAAGAGCTGTGGTGAAGAATCTGCAACGAACACCCAGCAAAGGGGATACCTTGGCTGGTCTCTTGGCAGGCTCGAACTCTGGCCAATCAAAGAAAAACCTCTGCAAAGATTGACAAATGACATACGGTGGATTAAGTACCCAATAAATAACGGTAATAGCGCTACAAATAACAAAATTAGAGCCTACGACAGCTGCATCCGCATCGATGCGGCGGACTCCGGGGATCAGTTCCATGGCTGACACACGGCACCAAAACTTACAGGTTTTGCAGTATTCTTGCTTCGTGTATTTCAAGTGGCATGACGAAAGTTAGAGTTTAGTGCACTCTTGCAGTCATGCTAAAACTGTCAGAGCAGTGCTCGTCTATGTTCTTTGTCAAACGCGTTTAAACTAAAGAAGCCGCCAAGGAGACTGGAGAGCTCACGCATCCTTATCTCAAGGCGCAAGCGGGGATTGCACTGCTTTCTTGGTTTTTAAGGTGCAGCTCGGATCCACTTCCCTCTCTACCATGTCTGTTCCGAAAGAAACAGCCTGTTATCTGGCACGTTGATTACTCTTCAGCAATTTTCCAACACAACACTGCTTAGGCATCACCTTGCATAATAAACATTTCATCTAATCTGATCCATCTCACCTTTTCTCTAGTGTCTCATCCCGTAGCCACAGCTCACCACAAAGCGTCTTTATCAATCGTCATCAGCATTTCCATCTTTACTGGCATCAACCTCACTCGAGCGTGCTTCTCCAAACTGACAAAGCTATTGTAAATTGCACTCGCTAACACGATTATATTCTGCCGTCGAAACAGATTCGTAATTGCAAAGTGAATGATCAAAAATGCGCACAAACAACGTCCAGCAACTCGTTCAGCTGATTACTGGAATTTTGCTCATTCTGGGGCTCCAAAAGCTCTTCCTGTCACGTACAAAACTTTCAGCATCTACCTTACAGCTGGAAACCAAACTACAAGAAGGTTCCTTATTTCATACTGCACACCATCCATATCGAGATGAAACCAAAACGAAAGTTAAAATCGCTAGTACCAGACAGACAGTCTACACTTATTGTGACAACGTTGAGGACTTGGTGCTTGTACGACAATGGAAAATAGCCATGTTTGCAGCAGGCTTCAATCCTCAGGTCCTTAATCTAAAGCACGCTACCGAATCAACACATTATAATGAGTTTGTGATAGCCAATGCAAATTCTTCGACCTACATTGAGAAACATCGTCGGTGGTTTGCATTTCTTCAAGTTGGTGGTGGGTGGTATCTAGATTATAGCATCATCCCGCTATATGCATATTCTGATTTGGTATCTTTGCATCAATTACAGCAAGGTCAATTTCAAAAATCAGCACCCACGACGTACCGCTTTGCGCCGTTTGAAGCTCTGTACTGTGCCAATGTCACGCAATTGGAACCGTTCGTGACAGGTTTAATTGAGGGTGAATCTGATGATAGCCTACTCAAACACGTATATCTTCGCAAAAATGAAGATATTTTCGTTCACTACTCACGGTCAAATATTGAACGTATTTCTGGCGTCTCAAATTTGACCTCCTATGAAACAGCGCAACTTATCAGCTATCATATGCATATGGAATTTCTGGCCACATTTAAAACAATTCGATACGTGGGCAGGAGTGGCATCGCGCAACAATACGCAAAAACACTCGCCACATGCCCACAGAATTATTCGCTTGCCCACAGTTGTCCGCCAAGTGTTGAAAATGTAGACCTAGGTAGACGACATTGCCAATGTCATTCCCTTCCAGTCACCGGTACGGACTCGCTGGATTTGACCGATAGGATGTTCAATGTTGTTTCAATATCTCCCCCCTCTGCAAAGTCATCATCCGATGAAACTTCGATCAAAGGGGCAACCAGAAAGGCACTTCCCAAAGGAATAACTGTAAACTCACGCGAGCTTCTGTGCAAAGATTTGATATATCTTTCATTGCCGTATTCCTGCACTCTCTGGATACCAATGAATAGGTTGCCAGACGCCAAATGGGACCCAGTATATGATATTGGCTTCAATGTTACTGAAACCAGTGAAAGTTATGGAGACGACACTAAAATAAGTCACAGCTTTCTAGGTTCAAAGTCTTTATCAAGCTTTACACATTCCAAACTCTGGCAGTTTGCAAATGATATTGCATCGCAAAAGGTTGAGCTTATGACTGTGTAGTGACGAACTTATGACGCAATCAAATGCCCCAACCAAACCATAATTCCATCGTGCCAAACCCGGCTGCTCGTGTAATTGTACACACCTTAATCAAGTGTTTTTCTGAGCATTTGCCCACATGGTTGAAGATTTTAACCGTTGCATTTATTTTTAGAGGCTTCGAGAGCCTTCTAGAAACCTCTTTGGAATTTGAGTGGTTCGAGGCAATGCTGGCGAAAGCATCTCAAAGTATCAAATACATTTAATTTATTCTGTAGAGATATAATAGTATCGACAGGGAGTCAGACCTTCCACTCCAAGTTTCTAATCTGTTCTTCCAACCTACGCATCGCCGTTGTTCTTTGTCATTATCATGTGACGATCTTACAAATATGACAAAAAGTTTTTCCCGAAAAGGGAGATGAGCGATGATGATAAAAAGACTGTAAGGGAAGGGTCTTTGCAGTTGACAATCCCATTGTTAATGTCGTCGAAAATTCCAAAGGTGATCAGAAGAGCTATCCGTGAATTTGCTGCGAAAGACGGACAACTTTTGGTGGCATCTATTGGCAACCCTGGCTCAATTTATAGTAGAACTCGACATAATGCCGGACATTTGATGATTGATGAATTACTACCGATTGCTGGACCTTCTCTGGATTCGGCATCAATTAAAGGAGGATCTGTTGTGGTCACACCCAACATTGTATTTTTCAAGTCCTCAGCATTTATGAATGAATCAGGACGTGCATTAGATTCGTTCCTCCAGTGGTACAAAAAACATAGTGATTTCGATGGAAATTCTAGAAAGCTGCTTGTTGTGCATGATGATTTCGAGCTTGAACCTGGAGAGGTAAAGTTCAAGGCTCCGTCAAAGGCATTTGGCGGTCACAATGGACTTTCGTCAATCCTCAAGCATCTTGGTACCGACTTTGCACGTCTTCGAATTGGCGTCGGTCGACCACCTGGTGCCGAGGGCTCATTGAGTTCAAATGCTGTTGCCAAGTATGTTCTTGGGAAAATGAGATCCTCTGAATTGGAGCGGCTGCATGAGTCGGTTGAGGATGCCCAAGAAATTATTGGCATGATATTGAGTGAAAGTGATTCCAGAAGATGAAGGTTTATAGTTTCCCTCATTTCAAGCGAATCGTTTTATTTAAACGAGCAAACGGCAACTAACCATTGTTAATACCCGTTACACGATGAACTCTGTCTCATTTGCATTGACGATAGACTGTCGTATATTTATGAAGCACTGGATTTGCGCAGGAAATATTTCTGGCGGGCACAATACCGGTGCACCAGTGTCTAAAACTCAGTACAATCGAGAGCGATAAAATTTGCATCAGCATTTTTAGTATTTATAGAAGCCGGCTTTTTTGAAGCGAACAATAGTTTATACGTTAGTAAAATTTTCATTTATAGAACCCGGCCTTTTTGAAGCGAATGGTTATACGTTAATAATAATATTTCTATATTTCCTTATATATATAATACTTTCATTTTTTATGGTCTTGTGGAGTAGTTGAAAGTTGGTGGAGTAGTGGTCAAAGCCCACGTGTTTCCAGGACCAGTATCATTGTTGGTTTGATTAGTTGGTTGGATCAAACCTTCGGCAAATGATGGAAGGTTTGCAGTCAGCGAAGACGTGTTGAAGTTCTTACCAGCAACACCTGGAGCAATAACCAAGGCAAGAATGATGATGAAAAGACCGAAATACAGACTTGAGTATTTGCGGACCATTCTCTTTCTCAGACGATTCTGCTTCATAGAGAAGATTGGTGGACGGATCTGTCTAGACGGTCTGAGCCAGAACAAAATCATTGAATGCCATCTGTCAATGAGTGGAATGCACAAGATTGGGAATTGCACAAAGAGAATACAGTGGCCAAGCAAAAAGTCACCAGCAAACATCATTTGCTCAATTACTTTACAGACAAACTCACGGAGAGGTTGGGTGATGGTCATCCAGCCGAAAGAGGCAGAGTACCATTTACCAGACCACCAAGCTCTGTTGGCATTGTCGTTCTTGAACTCTCTAGTCAAGAGCAGACAGGTAAACAACTTGAGGAAAAAGCGCTGAATGTTGACAACAGCAATGAAACCCAAAAGTGCAGATGTGAAATTCCAACCTTGAAGCAGCCACATAATCTCACAGAATACAATCTGGATGATAACGGCGATACCGTGAGCGATACCAGCCATGACAGCAGAGGTTTGTTTGCAACAAAGACCAAGCAATGGACCAGCGCAACACGAGATGAAAGCCAAAACCATGAGAGCACCGGCATTAATGACGATTGGTCCGAAAACACAAATAGCCAATCTCAAGATGGAGTTGATAGCAGTAGCATCCTTCACACCATTTTGAGAGTTGATAAAAGTGTATGCGACAAATGAGGCAGCAGCAACGAAAAGTGGAATGAGCAACTCAGTCATGATGACGTTCAAAAAGTTGGCACGAGCTCTGTCGCCAGCCATCTTTTCAGATGGATCGCCCAACACCTTCCTCTTGTAACCAGTGATTCTAGTTCTTGAGAGACGCACGTAGCCAATCCAGGAGTTGTGATGCCATTTGGAGTTACCACGGGAGAGCCACCTAATGAAATCTCTGTAGTCGATAAAGAAGTCGGTCCAAGCAAACTGATGTGGGTTGAAGACGAATGGAGAAAGACAGAGAGCGGTGAGCGTAAGATAGAACCACAAAAGAGCAGGCTGCCACATTGCAACGGTACCAAACACCAAGCACAGGAAGGATCTCGCACCCAGATAGATGGCGTCGCCAGCAAATCTCGAGTAGAGAATGGAAAATGGAATACGGGCTGTTGCAACACCACGACCAGTGGAAATGTAACGAGCACCGCCGAAAGCCAGGTCCATAAGGATAGAGTTTGCATAGATTTGACAGACAAACACCTCAAACAAGGGAGACAATGCCAGCAGCTGTCTAGCAAATCTGATACACGCACGCCAAAGACCTCTTTCCAGCAACTCTTGGACAACCAGGGGCACAAATGCAATAAAGAACACAATGAAAATAGACAAGATACATCTAGTGATCCAGTCAAGAGTTGGTTGAAGCATGTAGCATCCAAGGGGCAACTGGAGGTTGTAAATTGGGGCTCCTCTGTCGTAGTAACACAGGATGGATTCATGGGTGAGGGCACCAATGTTGAGCAAGTCAATCATAAACAGCTGGACGGAAATGATGATAAACAAGTTATTGATGTGGAAACCAGGGTGAGCATAAAAGAAAGAGAGGAAACGGTCGAGGGGAAGTTGTGTGCCCAGGTAGTAGTATTCACGCGACAGGATTTGTTCACCCATACCGGTGCCAATCTTGGTGGTGAAATTGAGAATCGAGGAGAAACCCAAATCACGACCCTTACCACACTGGTAGTACTCGCAGTGCTTGATTCTTCCACCTCTGCACATGGCGGTCATACCGGCGTAAATATCCTCATTCAAATGCAGACCCTTCTGGGCCTTGGAGACACCACCACGCGTAGTCATAAAGATACCGTTGAGGAAATCCGGATGGCCGTAATGGAGCTTGCCACCGATCTGGGCCAGCGTACGAGCAAACAGGGTACCAAAGGTCTGTTCCTTACCGGCGGCGACGTCACCGAGCATACCCATGTTTTCAGAGAAAATGTACTCACGAGCACCCAGGATAGCGACTGGGTAGTGCTCGGCCATTGGGATGCCGGGGACGTACGGGTTGACAGTTTCGACGTTGAGTTCTTCAAACTCGGCGAGCACAGATCTAATCTTGAGACACTCTTCGAGATAATTGTCCTGGTTGGCATCAATGAGCTGGAGGTACTCGCCACGGTAAAAGATGAGGGCGTGGTTCTGGTTATCGGACTTGCCGTCACCGAGGATGGGGTTACCGGAAAGCTGGACTCTGAACTTTGGACGGCGCTTGCCGTTTTCCATAATTTCACAGTGGCCGTCAATCAGTGCCGAAAAGATGCGTGGCTCTTCGCCCTCGTTCAACGGAGGCTCTTCGTCGAGATATGCAATTTGGAGGTCAGGGTAGGCACGGAGCAAAAACTCGGCGTTTTCCATTTCGTCGGGGCGGAACTTGGTGAGACGCTGCATGGAGACAATAAACTTGAACTTGCGGCGGGCCATGCGTTCGAGCTCGCGCTCGAGCTTCTCCGTGTTGCCGCCAAACATTTGCACAACCTCGGGGTTTTCGACGCGGTAGAGCAGCTTGATTGCACGGGAGTAGTTCATAAAGCCCGAGACGGTTCTGTACAGGGTTTGGGAGCGGAGCGAGGCCCAGATTCTGGTACGGAGCGTGTACTCTGGCGCGGCCGACTTGAAGCCGATGCAGTAGAATGGCAGGTCGTCAATCTTGGCCTTCATGGTGTCCTTTTCCTCGGTCGATTCGAGCTGGTCATTGTAGTTGGAGGTTTCCTCGGCGAGGATCTTTGTGTCCTTGACAAAGCAGTCCCACTCGACGGGGTGCAGCTGCTTGAGGTACTCGAGCAAGGTGACGCGGGTGTACTGGTCGTCCTCGCGGATAATTTCACGCAGCGACAGGAGAATCTTTTCCGAGTAGTGGGGCACGAGCACCGAGAAGGTGGGCATGTTGTCGACCGGGAGCGGCTCCGGGATGGGGGTGGAGAGGGACTGGGCAAAGAAGGAGATGCGGCGCTCGGCCTCGGAGTTTTTGGGGAAGAACTCCGAGTCGATCTGGTTGTCGTCCTGGGAGACAAAGAAGGTTGGGGCGCGGAGCGTGCGCTTGCCCTCGACCTCGGAGGGGACCTGGTGGTAGAGCAGCTTCTGGACGTGGTCAATGGCGAGGAGGTGTTCTCTGTACATGGAGATGACGATTGCGTTCCAGATCTGCGAGATGAGCACCTTTGGCTTGTACTTGATTTCCATGTCTGTGGTGGCGAGGATCTTGGAGTAGATACGCTTTGGCAGGCGCGAAAAGATGTTTCGCCACGGGGTGAGGATGGAGATGCCGAGGTAGAACGAGCGGCCGACGGAGAAGATGGTGTTGCAGATAATGTACCAGAGGTACGTATCCAAGAAGAAGAGCACGAGGTCGGTGAGGATCATGAGGCCGAGGGTGATGCGGGCCTGCTGCATGCAGAGGGCGTTGCCAAAGTACTTTTCGCCGATGCAGCGCTTCATCTGCATGCCGGCCATGTTTCGGATGGGGTCGCGGATGGACAGAATGAGAAAGAAGTAGGATTCGGAGAACTTTGCGACAAAGACGCAGAGCCAGAGGCCGTACGACATCCACATGTCGTTGCCCTGGAGGCGCGAGAAGGAGGCGGTGAAGGTCTGCGAGGCGACGTAGCGGCGCGTCTTCTTGTTGAGATACGAGCCAAAGAGGCCGCCGAGCGGCATGACGGAGAAGAAGACAAACGTAGCGAGGGCGATAAAAAAGCCGACAATGCCGACAATCTTGGCCGACTTTGACTCGTAGCCGATGGTGACGTAGCTAAAGACGTAGATCGGGGTGATAATGTTGAGGATGAAGATGCCAATGAGGAAGAGCAGTCTGCGGGTGAGGTGCTGGGCGCCGGCCCAGTTGCGCGGCACGAAGGCCCACTCGGAGAGGGTTGCAATGATCTGGATGCCGGTAGCGACGACGCCGCCGCAGGCCGCGGCGGCCCACTTGTCCTGGGCGAGCGGCTGGTTGTCGCGGAGCTGGACGTAGTCGAGGGTGTAGACGGTGGGGGAGTTGTAGGCGAGGTAGAACCAAAAGCCGGTAATGTGGATGACCCAGATGCGGTTGAAGTTTGTGGCGAGGTGGAACCAGGAGCGGGTTTCCTTGTACGTCTTAAAAAAGACGCGCTTCCACTCGACCTCGCCGAGCTTGAAGTAGCGCTGGTGCGGGGGAATGTCGACGAGGCGGGTGCCGTCGTCAAAGATGATGCGCTCAATGCCCTCGGGGTACCAAAAGAGCTGGTTAATGTCGTCGTAGCCAATGACCTTCTGGTGGTCGCGCTCGCGCTTGACGAAGCGGCCGTCGAGGATCTCGTAGCCCTCGTCGCGGATGAAGCGGTAGAGCGGCGTGATGACGCGGTTGAGAAAGTCGCCCTCGGGCAGCGGCTCGGCGCGCTGCTGGCACTCGGCCGAGACGTAGTAGTCGTCGGCGCACTTGAAGATGAAGCAGAGCAGCTCGGGCGTGAAGCGGATCTGGTTCGCCTCGCCCCAGATGAGCAGGTAGAGCGCAATCTGGCGCGCGCGCTCCTGCTGCGAGAGCGCCGACATTTTCGTCTTCCAGCGGTAGTCGGCGGCGTCGAGCGAGTTGTCGCCCTCGAGCTCCTCGAGCGTCTTTTGCGGGTCGGCCTGCGGGTCGCGCGCGGCCTTGGACTTCTTGCGCGCCTTGCGCACGCGGCGCGAGGTTTTGCCGAGCTTCATGTTGCGGAAGCCAATCTCGTCGTCGAGGTCAAACTGTGCCGCGAAGTACCACTTTTTGTAGTTGGCCGTGTCGCCGCCAATGTAGTCGGCGTGCAGCGAGAGCAGCGCCTGGTTCGGCGTCATGCGCGACGCGCGCGAGTCGAGCAGCACCATAAAGTGGTCGTACATGTTGCGCATCGAGTCGCGCTGGAAGCCAAACTTGTTGGCGAGATCGATAAAAACATCCTCAATCTCCTCCTTGGTGAGCGGGATCTGGTTCTCCTGCGTCCACGCGGGGTACGGCTCGCGCGCGCGCTGCGCAAAGGCCTGGTCGCCGTAGTCGAGGCCGTAGATGGGCGTCGACGCGCCGGACGAGCGGTTGCCGCCAAACGACATTTGCGAGCTCGCGCCGGTGCGGTACTGCGGCTGCTGGCTCGCGTACGACTCGTCGGCGTAGTCCGACTGCGGCATGTAGTTCAGGTTCGCGCTGTCCTGGCCCTTGTAGTAGTCCATGTCGGCGGCGCGCGCCATGTCGGAGCGCATCGTAAAGTCCGAAAACTCGTCGCCGTTGTTGTTGCGCAAGTGCCCGGACGCCGCGTACGGGTCGGCCGAGGGCTGGCCGTACACTCCCGCGCCGTCGTCGTACTCGTCGTACTGGCCCTGGGGCTGCTCGTAGCCCTGGCGGTAGTAGTTGCCCTGGGGCTCGTCCTCGTAGTAGTATTGATCTCCCTGGTTCTGGTGGTGCTGGGCCTGGTCGTAGTATTCGTCCTCATGGCCGTAGTCAGCACCATCGTCATAACCGTGCTGGTTATAGGACATGTTTTCCCAAGTACCAACGATTCAAGTGCAAGTGGTGAGGAAGAGTGGAGGATTTGCCAGATGCAACAAGGACGTGTGGGTGCCTAGCTGCGGTGGAAAATTGACGTGCCATTTTTAGCATTTTTCGTCTCAAGGGGGCCGGGGCGGCAGCCCTGGGGCAGCGCTGCCAGCGCTGCGCGAAAAAGAAAGGCGTTTCTGTTCTGACTCGACTCGGCCTCGACTGTTCGGACTACGCTGACTCGACTGTTCTGACTCGTCTGTTCTCGTCCCTTCCGTCTGTTCTCGTCCCTCTCGTCTGCTCTGCCTTGTCTGTTTTGCCTCGATCTCGCGCCGTCCCTCGTCTTGTGAACTTTCCCGTCCTCGTGCTGTTCAGCGCTGCCCCTTTTTCTCTCGCACGGCTGACACCTGTCTGCAACCTCGTTGGGTCCATTCCACATGCAGCCCGCCGCCAGCTCACTGCCTCCGAGTGTTCCGGCGGATAAATTGACACTGCAAAAACCGCCAGCGGCCGGCCACACAACCTGCTCGGAGCGAAAAGTGGTGCTCGCGCGCGCGCGCACTCTCAACGTCGCGCTCTCTCCCGGGCACGCCGGCGCGCCGACGCGTCGCGCAGCACATTCCTCGCGATTATTATTTGTCGCTGCACCCTCCATCACAAGTGGCATGCGCCCCTGCTCCTGCCAGCACGCGTCACGTGAATGTGTGTCGCTCGATGCCGCCCGTGCGCCGGGCGCGATATCTCTGCCGCTCAGGGCCCGCAGTCGGCCTCGAGCTGCTCCGGCACAGCGCGCGACAGAGCGCATGCGGATCCCGAGCGTGCCAAGGTGCTTATCGTCTTGCGTTGAGGCCCAGAGCTTGGGAGGCCGGCCGGGCCCATCGCGTTTTGGCCTCACCGGCCTCCCAAGCGGCTCACGTTGATTTCACAAGGGTCCACTCTAAGATAGTTTATTAAAGCTTCTAATCTAGAGCTGATTAGCGCCCACATTAGTGGCTTACATAGCCTCTATCATGAATAGCTTGTATAGCGTCGTATAGCGTATCGCATTAACATTGCTTCGTATTATATCAGCTTTGTATAGCTTCGTATTATAGCGTATTTTGTAAACTTCGCATCAGTTTTGTAAACTTCGTATCAGTTTTGTAAACTTCGTATCAGCTTTGTAAACTTCGTATACTTCTTCCACACGAGGCAGCTCGTAGCATCGCCAAGCAGTCAACAGCATCGTCCTGCCCCTTCCAGCTATATTAAAGGTTGTTTCTTTATTTGTCTTGTTTGGCCCCTAAACGGTGGCTATGCAAGCCGCTTGGTACAGCATCTCCAGGGGAGCCATGCTACGGCCAGCTGGCCAACGTCAGGCCAAACTTGCCAGTGCTCAGTCTGAGGTCAGCCAGTTTGGGCCTCAGCTCTCACTTCTCCTCAGCTCCTCAGCTCCATCTCCTCAGCTCCATCTTTTCCGCTCCTCAGCTCCTGAGCTCCATCTCCCCAGCTCTCCTCAGCTCTCCTCAGCACATTCCTTCGGGTTCATCACCTGCCCAAACGGTACCAACGTCCCACGAATCTGGCAATTCAGGGGCTGCCAGACGACCGATTTGTGCCCAAGGGTGCCACGACAAGACATGCATGGCACACTGGCAAACTATATAAGTGGAACGCCAGTCGCACAGAACGTTCAGACTAAACCCCTGGTGTCATTCCTTCTAAGCTCGGCCCCAGCAGCATTGCCCAGCAGCATTTCCCAGCCTTTTCAGCAGCATATCCTAGCCGCATTCTTTACTGCGTTGTTTTGTTGCTTTTCCCGGCAACCGTAAACATCCCAAGGCCGCCGCCCCAATCACAGCTAAAAAAAGCCCACCAACCGCGTGGTGACACTTTTGCTTGCAAAAACACACCCAGTCTCTTCACACCCAGCACAACATGAAGTTCTCGTCTGTTCTGGCCTCCGCGCTCTCCGTGGCCGCCGCGGCCGCCGCCAACTCGACCATCGAGATTAAGGGCAACAAGTGGTTCTACTCCAACAACGGCACTGAGTTTTACGTCAAGGGCATTGCCTACCAGCAGGACGTGACCAACTCGACGTCCTCGGACAACACGTTCACCGACCCGCTCAGCGACCTCGCCGGCTGCAAGCGCGACCTGCCGTACCTGCTCGACCTCGGCACCAACGTGCTGCGCGTGTACGCCATCAACACGACACAGTCCCACGACGACTGTATGAACCTCTTTTACGAAAACGGCATCTACGTCATGTGCGACCTCTCCGAGCCCGGCCTCTCCATCAACCGCGACTCGCCCGCGTGGGACGTCAATCTCTACTCGCGCTACACCGAGGTCGTCGACACCATGGCCGCGTACGAGAACGTCATTGGCTTCTTCGCCGGCAACGAGGTTACAAACAACGCCTCCAACACCGACGCCTCGCCATTTGTAAAGGCCGCCGTCCGCGACATTAAGGCCTACATTGCCGACAAGGACTACCGCTCCATCCCGGTCGGCTACGCCACCAACGACGACGCCGACACCCGCGACCTCCTCGCGCAGTACTTTTTGTGCGGCGACTCCTCCGACGTGGTTGACTTTTACGGCATTAACATGTACGAGTGGTGCGGCGACTCCTCCTTCTCGAGCTCGGGCTACGAGGCGCGCACCAAGGAGTTCTCTAACCTCACCATCCCGCTCATCATGTCGGAGTACGGCTGCAACGCCGTCCAGCCGCGCACCTTCACCGAGGTCGCCGCGCTCTACTCTGACGACATGACCGGCGTCTGGTCCGGCGGCATTGTCTACATGTACTTCCAGGAGACTAACGACTACGGCCTCGTCTCGGTCTCGGGCTCCTCCGTCTCCACCCTCGCCGACTTTTCGTACCTCTCCAAGCAGATGGCCTCCATCTCCCCGTCCTCCGTCCTCATGTCGGCCCAGTCCGCCTCCTCCACCTCCATCGCGTGCCCCGCCAGCACCCTCAACTACTGGAAGGCCTCGGACGAGCTGCCCCCGACCCCGGAAAAGGGCACCTGCGAGTGCATGAGCAACGCCATGAACTGCGTCGTCGCCTCCTCCGTCTCCTCGGACGACTACGGCGACCTCTTTGGCAACCTCTGCGGCGTCGTCGACTGCACCGGCATCACCGCCAACGGCACCTCCGGCACCTACGGCGCCTACTCCTTCTGCGACGACGAGCAAAAGCTCAACTTTGTTCTCAACCTCTACTACGAGAAGAACGGCGCAAAGTCCTCTGCCTGCAACTGGTCCGGCTCCGCCTCCCTCAACACCGCAGCCTCCACCCCGTCCTCTTGCTCCGCCGTCCTCTCCCAGGCCGGCTCCTCAGGCCTCGGCTCCATCACCGCCGGCATCACCTCCGGCACCGGCTCGGCCTCCCAGAAGGCCTCCGGCTCCTCAGACGCCTCGGGCTCCTCGGGCTCCTCGTCCGCATCGTCCTCGTCCTCCAAGGCCGGCGCTCCGCAGGTCGCCCTCTCCTCCGGCATGTCGTGGCTCGCGGCCGTCCTGTCGGGCTCCGTCTTTGCCCTGACCCTGTTGTAACATGTAGTTGTGAAAATTTAGACTAGGCGAATTAATTTTTATTTGGAGTCGGCATAATTGCGTGCATTTACTAATCGTAGAAAACCTTACATCTGCCCTGACCTGTTGTAACGTGATATTTTGAAAATTAGACTAGGCGAAGTTTTATTTGGAATCGGTGCTAATTGCGTGCATTTACTAATTTTATTTGGACTCGACAATTTATTTGGACTGCTAATTATCTACGAGTTTTCGTAGAAAACCTTTTTCACATAGTCGGTGCTGTCCTTGACGGCCTTCGCGCCCTGCGTCGTCTCCTTGTCCATCATGAGCACAGTGTGCACCATGCCAGGATAGATGTTCATCTTCACCTCCACACCGGCGTCCTCCAGCTTCTTGCCATACACCTCAGCCTCGGTGCGCAGGACATCCGCGCCGCCAACAATAAAGTACGCCGTCGGCTGCTTCTTGAACGACTCGGCAGAGTAGTAGACCGGCGACGCTTCCGGCTCGGTCCACGTCTTGGGATCAGGCAGATAGTGGTGGCGGTACCACATCATCTTGTTTGTCGGCAGCTGCGGAGTGTTCTCAAACTCCTTGTATGATGCATGCGTCTCCGCGCTGGCAGAGTTGTCGGTGACTGGCACAATCAGCAGCTGCAGCACGGGCATGGGAAAGCCCTTCTTGGCAAACTCCGAAGACGGATCCGCAAGCTTATGGCAGATCACAGCCGTAATGTTGCCGCCAGCGGAACATCCACCAAAGCCAACCTTCTTGATGTTGACACCAAACTCCTCGGGGTGCTCATACACATACATGGTCGCCTCATAGGCATCCTCAATGCAAGCTGGATAAATGTTCTCAGGAGCCATTCGGTAGTCAACACTGATAACGACGCACTTTCCCCATTCAGTGAGTCGCGAAATGTACGAGTTCTCCGTGTCAATGCTGCCGAGCACCCATCCACCACCATGAAAGTAAATCATGACCGGCCAGCCCTCAGCTGGCGCCTCGCCATGAGGAACAAAAACCCTAACGGGAACCTCAGGGTCTTGCAGATTGGTATATTTCCTTGGAACTTTGGTGTCATACTTCTTGCCAGTTTCCAAAATAGGCGTTTGGCCAGGCACAACGTTACCACCAGCCCTCAACTCGTCCAGAGGAGTGAGGTTGGTGTAAAGAATGGCAGAATTGTGAGTGAGATGCTTTTCAAAGAATTCAACGTATTCAGGGTCTAGCTTGGGCTTGACTTCAGGATCGATCTGAAAGGGCTGGGGTGGAATGGTTCCGACAGAATAAGGGTTGGTAGACATGATTGTTAAGATAGACTTGACAGATTTAACGTGGTCTTCTATTCCAGTTTTATAATCCTCTCGGCCTTGTCTATATAAATTCCCGAACACGTCCCGTTATCTTTATACCGATCGATTAGGCTCGTTCGCCATGGTAGCGGGGGGACTTGGGCTGGGTTGGCGGGGGCATGGCTACATCAAATCAACCATGTGGGGGTCAGGGGGCCCCAACTGCTGGCGGGGGGCAGCGTCTGCGGCACTATCAGCATGCAGGGACCAATTGCTGTGGGTAAGCGTCGATAAGATAAGGACAACTATCATGACTTGGCTCTGCAAGGTTGTGTGCCCCCATCACTTGGCCGACAAATTGCTGATTTGAAACCTCCAACCAGATTCAAGGCGGAATATCTTGGGAGGAGCTCTCACCTTCCGCGATTGGAAGGTGTATCTTGGGGAGAACAACGTCCGGCAGTTTGAGCCTTGAAAACAAGCTTCCAATGACAGTATGCTACTAATAAAAATTCCAGTGCGTTGTTTCTACTGGATGGTCCTCGGCTCGAGCTTCATACTTGTGCAATTGCTGAAGCTATGAAGAAAAAAATTAGTAGTTGTTCAAATCTTGTTAGTGAACTAGCGATTGATTTCAAGAGTTGAGTATTTTCTCGTCAAACCAATCAACAGCTTTTTGAGATTCCCCATTTCAAGTTCAAATTTGAGCATCCTTAACCAGCAGCGTTCTGTATTCTTTAGAACTAATTATCACAACCACATACTTGAGCGCTGTGCTGCTAATTATATGTGTATGCCACCAAGTCTTGGCGCTCATGGAATCCCCTGATAGCCATTCATCGCTGACACTGTCTTTTTTACGACAGATCAATGTCAATGACCGCAGAAAGTAACCACTAGCGAATGATTTACCAACAAGGATTATCCATGCCTCAATAATGCGGTCATGCAATCTATCGGGCCCCACCAGCTGACTACGGATGTGGATAGAGGTTTTCAAACGAAATGAATCGCTCCTACATGTATTGCTTTACGTCTGAGTGCTCTCACCCGGAAATGGCACAATCTGTTGATGTTTTATTGACCACTATTTACAAAAGCCAGTCTCGATAGACACTGTTGAGCATTGGATTGTTTCAAATTGCCTGAATTTGCAATGATACTGTGTTGAAGATGATGTTTACAAATACCATTTACAAATTATCAAGCGATAGGAAACTATCAAAACTTTTATCGATAAATGCCAAGAATGGGCTGTGGCGTGTCAAAAGAAATCAGCTGAAAAAGAACAGTACATCACGATAACCATTATAGGCAGACGGCCCGAAACTGCTGAGTCTGAATCAGTGCAACACCTGCGGCCCAGCTGCTAATTTTGACAACATTGCTTGCGTGTTTCATTGGGCAGAGATAACCAAGATAACCAAAATCACAGGCCGTGGGTTGTTTGAGCGTGAACAATTTTGTGAATGTGAAAGCCTGACGGAAGATTTTTACGTCTGTTTTATGAAATAACAGCAATCTTGGAGACATTCCAGCTGACTGTTGATGGAACTTGGGCAACATATCTCCATTGTGCTTGTTAAATAGAAAAATACTATGGACTTTTGCTAATGGTTTCAATTCTGTTATAGTCTAGTTTACTATACCATTAACTCTGAATGACCTTCCATGTTTTTTTTTCACTTGTCTGCTCTGTATCCGTTTGAGCAAGTCTAAAGGAAAGCAGCTATGAGAATGTTTGAGTATCCCATATCATACCATATCACATCTGAAAATAACGCACACTAGTTTACCTATCTAACAAATTTCATTTAACACGTCGCTACATATAATCAGTACATCCACCTAAAACTTGGGTGCTTTGGACCTTCGCCAAGAATCGCGGTAGATACTTCGTTGAATTTGAGATGAACACCTTGCAACTTATCCCTTCTCTTGTTATCGTAAAACATATAAAGTGCTGTGAGGAGGGTACCAAGAATACCAAGTCCACCAAAACCAGCGGTGATTCCCAAGGCAATAAGGTATTTTGGAGCATCACTTGGCAAGAAAATATTTGAAGAGATGAGACCAGCTGCATTAGCAAGTGGCACACCGACAGCAGTGAAAACAGCACGTCTCGTCTCACCAGGAATATTGTTGTTATACCATGTTGAGCAAATGACTGAGGAGGCAGCGCCACCAGCAGTCATGAGGAAGGTGGAAAAGTAGGCCGCACCAATATGAGTATCAACATCAATACATCCAAAGACAACAAATCCAATCAACGTGAGAGAGAAGGCGGTGGTTAAGAACGCATATCTGCAGCGTGTCAAGTCAGAAAAGAAGCAGAGCAGAATTAGAACCACTGCGCCGGAGACATTTGGAGCAACAGTATACAAGTTGGTCATGACAGTTCCTTTACCGAGATTTTGAATAATTTGCGGGAACCAATTGTTGATAGAGTTGAGAGGGACGCCAAGAGCCAATTCAATTATCAACCAGCCAATGGCTACTGGATGGACAAAGACGCTGAGACAGGAGCGGATAGATTCGTTGTCACCGACAACCGCAGAGGCGTCAGACTCAATACGATATATGGCAAGCTTTCTCTCTTCCTCGTTAAGAAATTTAGCCTTCTGAATTCCTCTTGGAAGGTACCAAAACGCAACAACGGAGAAAAAAACGGTAGCAGCACCTTCAATAAGAAATAGGTACTGCCAGCCCTTGAGGCGGTGATCCTTGATTTGGAAAACACCGTAAGCCAAAAGACCTGAGAAAGCATTAGCGATTGACGAAGCTGCGTAAAAGAGGGACAATCTACGAGCCAGCTCCTCTCTTCTGTACATGGTAGAGAGATAATAGATCACACCTGGAAAAAATGCTGACTCGAACATACCAAGAAACCATCTACAGGTCATGATTCCACCAAAATTTTTCACACCAGCCGAGCACATTGCTGTTGTACCGAAGCCAAACATTAGCATTGGCAGTACATTGGCAGCATTATATTTCTTGATGACATATGACAGAGGCATGGCGCAGAGCACGAAGGGTACGTAGAAGATAGAAAGCATAGTGTTGTACTGTTCGGCAGTCATGTGAATGTCTTTGAGCAGTCCATCAGTTCTGGCATTTGAGATGTTTCCCTTGTCAAGAGAGTTGAAAAGATACATAAGAGCCAAGAAAGGCAAGATTCTGAAGTCCAGCTTGCGACAAAGCTTGACTTCAGCTGCGTGGTCATAGATACCAACAGCTTCAAAGTCGGTGGTACCTTCAGCAATATCCTGTGTGGAATGGGACAAGCTCTTCTCTGGCAACTCGCCAGTTGTTGTTACGGTAATATTTTTGTTGCCTGACATAATTTATCACTGGTGAAAACTGACAAGGCCATTGAGCTGCTCTTATAGAAAACGATGGCCATCAGGGAGCCAGCATGTTTTCCCAGCTAGGAAAGTCCAATGCATTGCGTGTCGGAGCGATAAGCTGCAGCGATCAGTGCATGGCGGGGGCCACGTCTTGTTGACGGGTTTGAGCGGTGGGGCCTGTCTTGGGCCATGACAATCTGCTTGATGATGGGGGAAATTTGCGCTTGTGTTGGAAAGATAAGCTTATCTCGAAGAAATCCGTAACGCAGGATTCTAAATTGGGTAGATAACTATTGAATCAGGCGGAGGACCATTTGCCCCCTCTCTAATTACCCAAAGGGTGTGCATTATGTTGCAGCGGGGGTCATGACCAAGCATTCATCAACGGTCGTCCAAAACCGTTCCAGCACTCAGCTTGCTTGCTTACGCTCTTGGATTTGTCGCGTGATTTTCCTGAGCTCGGAAGAGCAGCAGCTCTGCGAGTTTGTATTAAGCGTGGTCACAACAAGTTTGTGATAGATAGCTGTCAGGCTATTAGAACCCTGGCCGTTTGGCAGGTGGCACCACAGCCCGTTTTGACAGGCTTGCTTCCCCGATCTATAACCGATCTCTTCGTCAGCTAAAAAAAAAAAGGTAGAATTATCACCGAAATAGCTATCAATAAACGCCGAGACCTCATGACAGGTACCTCGAACGTGGAAATCGTTAAGACCTTGCCCAAAGTCGAGGATAGTTGCTAGCACCGTTGGACAGTGCTTAACAGCGGCGGCATTATCCGCCACTTGTTAGAATTTGTCTGTCGGCAAACCAACAGATCAAGAGATAGGCAGAGAAACTAGCCTTGACATTGAGACAGCGGCGGAGCCGGCTGCTAAATCGCCAGCAGTATAATTTGTACAGTCAGGTTCATGAGCTTCTTATTTTATCCAGCCCGGGCCATAGGGTGCGTGAATCAGCCGTCATTATTTTGCATGTCAACAGCGTGCGTTGCCTATTTGGGGGTCACACAAAGTAGAGAACTTTAACGAGTAATCAACCAAATATCCTGAACGATTGTTAATAAGATATTTGCTGGACGCGCGGACTGTTTGAACCTACAGATGAAATTGTGCTAGTTTTATGAAGGAGAGAACCGAGGACGTTGATCGGGAGCGCACACAGGTTCAAAAATAGCTACATGGTCATGGTGCACCCAAACTAGAGGACGCCTAGTGATCAAAATATGACTCAAGGCGAAGGAGCACAAAGTGGCCATATTTGTGTTACAGCTCACAGAGTACTGTGATATGCTCCGCAGCCAGTAGCCATTCTAACTACACACGGTTTGCGTCTGAGTCGGCTGAGTCGCTCAAGCATTTGCCTGGTCCGTCCTGCTTAGCCTCTTTGTGCGTCCGCGGTCACATGGCTGCTCCTTAGCATCCCCGGCTACATTCCAGGAGCGCTTCAATCCCCAAAGTACTTCAAAAAAATCTCACAGGAGCCGTGTTGAGGAGGGCAAAAGACCGCTCACGAATTGTGGGATCACCAAGAGAAGTTCTATGGAAACTATCAGTTGGTTTTGCGTTCCGTGCATGTTTCAATCGCTGCTGCCGGGCTGCGTCCCGTGAAGACTTTGACATGCCCAATCCGGTAGGTGCTGTTGTATTACGGCATAGAGTCTCCTCGACCCTGAGGGCGCATCTGGAGCCAAGCATGACGTGGCATGCTAAGCCTGCACGGGAGGGCTTGGCTTCGTGGAGATGAAGAGATCCAGCGGGAATCACAGCAATGGTCGAGGGCGAAAGAGAGTTTGTGCCAATTTAACGAGCCGCCAAAGCTCGCGCCAACGAGCCTGCTCTGCGGCGCCGAGCTGCTCCTGCGTCGACTTTCTGGCCGCACATGAGAGGAGGTTCACTAGTATGCAGGCACGTTTGGCAGCTTGAGGGTCAAGCTAGATGGGCACAACACAATACACAGCCAGGCGAGTATAAATACCCCTCGAGGTCCGCACCTCGTGCACACCATTACACACACAAGAATGTTTGGATTTGACCACTTTGAACAAAACTTCGACCAGGACCAGCAGCAGTACAGACCTGTTGAAGGCAACTTTGGCCACGAGGCCCTGGCCGGCATTGCTTCCTTTGGTGCTATGAAGATCTGGGAAGACCACCAGCGCAGAGACGGCAAGCCCGTTTCGCACTCGTTTGCCAAGGAGGCTCTTGCTGGCCTTGCTGGCGCCGAGGTCGACAAGCACGCCGAGGAGTACAACATCCGCCGCGAGGATGCCGACGTTGCCAGACGCCAGGCCCAGGAGCAGGTCCAGAATGCCTATGACAACCACTACGGCGGCCAGGACCAGTACGATCCAAACTACGGCCCACCACAGGACTACCAGAACTTCAACGACCGTGGCTACAACCAGGACTTTAGCCAAAACAACCAGTACTACCAGGACAACAACGGCAGATGGTGAACGGCTGTATTACTAGCTAAATTACAACGTACATAAAAGATCAAGTAGTGACAATAACACTGTTTTGTATTGTGTCCAGGCGCCGGCAAGCACGACGCACGAGCAATGCAATGGCTGGGTTTGACAGCGCCTGCGGTGCGCTCGCGAACAAGCGCAGCGCTCGGCCCCTGGCTGCTGCGACACGGACAGGCTCTTTGGCGCTTGCAAGGCCGAGCTGCGCCGGCCGCTGTTTTGCTTGCAACTCCGTTTCCTGACTATTTGCACACTGACTTCCTATTTTATCCCTATCGCTGGTTCCCTAACCGGCCAGGGGCGCATGGGCCCCAACGCACGGCTGACAGCAACTCGCACATTGTTGAGAGCCTCACCAAATATAGCAGGAAACCATCGCAAACGAGCAAAACGGCCGACTACAGAGGAGCGACCGACAAACAGCGCCAGAGTGTCAAAAACTGCCGCCGCAAGCCACAAAGTCAACACGATTAGATGGACTGCTGAGCTGGCTGATCATTGCATTATTGTTCAACTAGCTACTACAGCGTCCTCACCACCTGAAAAATACGCAGCCGGAGCTCCAGCGGGCTTGCCTTTAGCAACGCTTGGCTCTTTTTTGTAAACTGTCGGCTCCGCCGCCATGCCTGATCCGCAGGGCCCTCGCCAGAGCGGACCAAACGTCAGCAAGAGGAAACAGGCGCAGTTCCATTTGGAACGAGCCCACAGCCAGCTCTCCAGCGAGCGCGATGCCATCGAGAGGAAAAGCAAAATGCTGACCGCCGCCGCGGCCGCGGCCGCAGGCCGGTCGGCGACTCCCGCGGGAAGCGCGCCCGCGCGCGCAGCCACCCCGGCGGAACCCTCAGCGTCGTCGTCGTCAGCGCTCTCGGCCGCGGCCGCGTCCGCGTTCAAACTGCCCTCCGCAATGACCTCCGCCAAGTCGCCCGCGGGGCCGGCGCCGTCGCCGCGCGAGCACAAGCGCGAGTCGTCGAAGCTCGGCATGGCGCTGCAAACCGGCGACTTTGCCGGCGCCAAGAACCACAGGAGGACAGTCTCTTCCGCATCAACCTTGGCCGCCCAGTACTCGGCAGCCTCCAGCTCCAACAGCAGAGCGGCCGTCACGAGCCCGCAGCCTCCCGCAAACGCGGGCCTGAGCTCAAAAACATTCGGCGCCGCTGCCGCTGCCGCATTCAAGTCCTCAGCATCCCCAGCGGCCGCGGCAACAACAGCAGCGACGACACCCTCGCATTCTGGTGTGCCTGCGTCGTCTCCCATATCCATCTCGTCCATAGCAGCTGCAAAAATGTCCGTGGCCAATGCAAAGTCTCACGAGAGCCAAAGCATTCCGAGATCCGCCTCGACTAGAGCAGGCCTCGCCGCGGCCCAGCATGCCGAGGAGGAGGAATTTGCCGCCGCCGACACTGCAGATCGACCCGACGACCAGTCTGTCCACCGCAACTTCGCGGAGGCTGCCGCTTCCCAGGCCGCAGCCGTCAATGACGTGGCCCAACACCACCGACCGTCGCTTCCCTCCTCCCTGGGTGCCGCGTTCTCCTATGAACGGCCACCCTCAGCTATAGACGAGTTTGCAGGGTTCGACAGTGCTTATGACACACGATCCAGAATGTCATCGCAAGCCTCCCTCGCAAGATTACAACCATCCGCATCGCCCCGGTCCGTATCCTCGGGGTCAATTAAAGCAACCATGTCTCATCCTGGGATATCTACCGGCGCACGATACATGACCCCGTCTCCAAAGCCACCCTCCATTGCTTCGTCTCCTCGCGACGGCATTGAAATCCCCATTTCAGCGCAAGCCGCAGCCCGTGTACAACCATCACCCGCATTCGCGCCATCTAGAAAGTCGCCAGCGCCAACATCAGTTAGACCGCCGTCTCGTCCCGTTGACATTGGCGTCCCAACCAGTGCTACAACACCTCCAATCACAACATCGCGCATGACGCCGTCTAGCGTAAGTACCACAGGGACAAATGGAATGGGCACTGCAGGGTTGGCTGTCAACACAAGCAGTACCCCTGCCGAAAGCTCGTTACCAAAGTCTCCACGTTCTCCAAAGCCGCAAGTATTTGCGCCAGTACCGCGTCGAAGCCAGAACTTTGCGTTTGTCACACCCCATCATAATGCTTCTTCGTCGTCATTGCTTGCAGTACCGGGAAACCACAATCGTGCACTTTCTCCCGCTTCATCCTACGTGTCTACGATAGAAAGACCACCCAGCAGTGCCAAATCACCTGCCTCCGCCCTAGCCAACAAAAGACCATCGTTGGATTTGCCGCAAAAGCCACTCAGAACAAGCTTGTATGCGCTCAGTTCTGGGGGCAGCGGAGAGAGCGTAGATTCCTTACCTGCAAATGTTCAAAATTTGGAAGCACCATTGTTGGCTGCGTCAAAGGCTAGCACTTGGGCAGCTAGAGACGATGCAATGAGTACTGCTTCTCTTCAAGAAAAATCGGAACGGGCAAAGATGCTCGGCCACAAGAAGCGAAACAGTGCGTTTGGACTCGGGAAGCTGCTCAAGCATTCCTCAAAATCATCTAAAAAGCGTTCTCCATTTGAGCCTAGCGATACTGGCCCAGCACTAAGAATTTCAATGCGAGAAGAGAAAAAGGGTGGCTTCAACGAAGACAAACCATGGAAACACCATTCCGACTCTGAAAAGGTATCAGATGCTGAACGAAAACGATATGAAGGTTTGTATGCTACTAATAAGGGTATACATGTCAACTACTTGTACGATGAGGACGAGGCCATCGGAGGAGACCAAGGTGGAACAGGAGCGTCTGCGTCTGAAACGGAAGGAGATCATAAAGCAGCAGTAGCAGATGCCGCATGGCTTGAAGAGGAATTCCGCAGAGTTCATGGCATTGTTGTACGGGATTTGTGGAAACGCTCTCGTCTGCCTGATTCCACCCTTGCCAAAATTTGGGACCTTGTCAACAGACAGCACGACGTGTCTCTTGATCGTGAGGAATTTCTGGTAGGTATGTGGCTAGTGGATCAATGTCTTTATGGCAAAAAGCTTCCGTCTGTCATTGAAGATGCTGTTTGGTCATCCGTTGGAAGGCTGAATGTTAAAGTACGAGTCAAACGAAAGCACAAGGGAAGACGGCACAAGAAAGACAAATGAGGAGCCCTGTAGTGTAACAGAGATGTTTCTAACCTTCTAATTTATTTATTAATTGATGAAATAATTATGGACACTTCTACTTAATCTTACACAATCTAACCAGTCAATGTACAATAGTGAAAGACTGTTAATAAAACAAATGGGGTGCTGCAAATAGTGCCTGCTCATTTGTACTATATACGGCCATCCTGGGTGGACAACTCGGCTCGTTACCGAATTGGGGGCGCGGTGTTTGCTCCAGGGACACATCACAATAATGTCATTGGGTGATCAAACTCAATGAAGATCTTTATCAAATTTCAGAAAGGTCAGCATTATGATCCCTAGAGAACAGCCGCGCGCATTCTGTACCTCGGTGCAACAGGTGCCTCAAAGTTTCAAATTTGATCCAAAGGCACAAGGCTTGAAATCCTCTCTTACGGGTTTTGGGAAAGACACAGAGGCCACTAATGGGTAAGACATGTCAAAGCGGTAGTAGGAGATGCTCTGGATTGGGTTGCTCAGGTGCCTAGCCGAAGAGGGGACAAGATGCCAAGGAGCTGTCAGTAAGATTTTGAAAGCCGAAATTTACTAAAATCTTGGTGGATATTTGTATAGCTGACGACCTACAATGCTTTACACGTCGTCAAAACCCAAAAGTTGCGCTGGCGACGAACTGAAATGGTACAATACTTGATACCAGCTAGTTATTCAAAACGCCCATTTTTAATTCCAAAAGACTTTTGAAACACGTTGCCCCATCTGCAACGCCCAAGCTTATTTCCGCATTGGGTTTCTGTCGTAGTCAACACCCGAAAAAGTCTTAGGCCCACACACAAGAGCGATATAGTGAGCGACAGACAATAGGAGAGGTGGACAAACGACCTGTAGATTTGTACTTCTTCCATGGCAAACCAACACGCACCTCGTTGACAGAATAGTGAAATTACTCGTGATTTGTGAGCATTTTTTGAGCATATCCAGCATAGCATAGCATTCCACCGCATTTATACGACATTGACCTTATCTCTAGCCTAAAGACTTTTCAAACTTGCAATGTCTGCTTTGGATTGGTCCGCGGAGCAAGTGGGCAAATGGGTTGCCTCCTTGAACTTCCATGAATACTGTGGATATTTCATAGATAATGTAATCACGGGTGATGTTCTTGTCCATATGCAACAAAGCGATTTGCGAGAACTTGGTATTAAATCGGTTGGCCATCGCTTAACGATTCTCAAAGCTATTTACAAACTCAAGATTGAGCAGAATTTGAATCTTGAGGAGGGCGATTACTATGTTCCACCCACTGCAAGGGAACAGCACTTACGAAACGCCAAAATCTCTGGTTCCTTCGGCTCCTCAGGTGCTGGAGCATTGGGTTCGTTGGGATCGGGCGGTGCTTCGTCTGGCTCTCAGGGCACGTCCAGCCAGTTTGCTGGTTTCGGAGGGCCTGGTAATGTGGACGTGGCATCCATCGTTAAAGCATTCTCTATCCGTGACGAGCGAATTGCCGCCACAAAGCAGGAGCTTAAGAAGCTCACTGAGGCATATCATAGATTACGCGAAGACTTGTTGCCGATTTTCCGCCTCGTCAAAGAATCGACTCCCTTGCCAAATCCTGGGGCTGCTGCTGCTTTGGCAGCTGCCACAGGCGACAACAGCTATTACACCTCCTATGGAGGGTCCAGCAGGCCGCACTCAACTCAAGTTTCAATGCCAGTCCCTGTTTCAATTCCTTCGCCCATGCCGAGCCCCTCATATTCTCCCATATCTTCTGCATCTCCAACGACCGGCTTTTCGGCTTCGCATATGCCAACCCCGTCCCAAAGTTCCATGGGCTCTAGCAACTCTCAATTACACTCTTCATCTAGACCAAAAATGGCAGTCAGGCCATCAAATATGAAGGGGTCTACTGACTGGCAAAGAAGCGACTCTTCTGGAAGTACCTTCACAATCTCTTCTCTGGCAAACACAGTGGAGTCAACCTCTACTCCAAAAGATAAAACTCCTGGACCCTTAGGATTCTCATCAACGCCATCTGGACCTCCATCGACAGGCGCAAATTCATCATCTGCTGGCTCTGGTCCAGCATCTGCAACAATGGCTGTTCCCTTGATGCCGTCCAGCACAACAAATATCACCTCAGCTGCCTCATTGTCGAATAGCGCTCCACCCAAACCATCCACACCCGCGTTAACGCCAACTACAGCAGCAAATGTCTCATCGAGCAGTAGTAGTAGCAAAAAGGCAGAGCCCTTCAAAAAATCATTCAGGGTTCACATGAATGATCCCTGTTACAAGGTCTTGCCCGCAGCCCTCAAACGATACAGAATCAATGGCGACTGGCGTGAGTACGCACTTTTGGTGACATATGATGATCAGGAGAGGTTACTTGATCTTGAAGACAAACCTCTATCTATATTTAAAGCCCTTGCCGATGCAGGGAAGAACCCAGTATTTATGCTGCGGCATATTGATGGCAGTAAGAGCTATCCTCCATCTAGCGGTGGATTATAGCAACACGTTTTTATGCATTCAATACTTAATAATAGCATTTGTATCAGATTTAGCTGTATTCTGTGAAGATTTCTCAATGCTAGTTGACGTATGCAATGTTGCCCTATTCCAGAAAGAGTTTCAAGTTACTGCTTAACCCTTGGGCTGTGAGCAGTCATCATTATCGCCCACTACTTGTCTTCAACATCAAATCAAGTACCTGTCCTGCGTCGGAAGTACACTATGCAAAATTTCAGTATACTCTTGTTGGACATGTGCCTCTCTAGCTAGCTAGCAGTCCCTTTGCGACTTTTCGTTCAGCATCACCACCGTGCCTTTCTTGACCCTTCTTCCCACTTTCTTTGAATGCATATGAAACGGTAATCTGCCTATTCATTAAATATTGACGATTCATCTCACTGATAGCTCTGTCAGCAGCATCAAATGAAGTGAAGCGCACAAAACCGTAGCCCTTTGATTCACCTGTTTGAGCATCTCTCATGACCGTAGGTGGCCCAGCAAGTTCTCCAAATTGCGAAAATGCGTCATCCAACATGTTTTCAGTCACAAGCTTATGAAGCGATCCTACAAAGAGATTAGCGCCGACCTCCACAGGCTTTGCATGTGGTCCCGATGCCGTTGCACTGATAGCAACATCAAGTCTAATGGGCTGGTTGTATAAGCGAATTCCATTCATGACGTTGACTACATACTCAGCGTCTTTTCTAGTTTGCAACTCGACAAATCCATAGTTTTGTCGTTCATTGGTGACCTTGTCCCTCGGCATGTAGATGCCGGTCACAGGAGCAGCTTGCGTGATGAGTTCATAGAGCAATTGCTCTGTCACCTTGTCGTCCAAATTACCAACATAGACTGTATTTTCTTGAATCTTCGGTCTTCCGATCCGCATCTGAACGGCCAGCGTCCCGTTGTAAACAGATTTTGAAATTTAGCTTCTCCCAGGATAGAAGTACGCACGCCTCCCTGTCACAGCATGAAATAATAATACAGCAGATGCTCCGTCAAAAAATTGTCACCACCAGAGTCACAGCTTGTGTACCAAGTATGCGCATTCTGAGGTGGCTTGTATCAAAAAATAGCACTGGATGCCGTTCGCTATAACAAGCAACTTTGTTGCTTCTGAGCTGCTAATTGATCCGCTGAACGGGTGGTCACTTACTGGTTGACGTCACACTGTGGGACCTTTTTTCAACAGGCTCCTTTAATTTTGGCCAAGAAGGACAGTAGCGGGAATCACGTCGTTACATATTAGCTGGGCTGCGACAAGCTCGAGTGCACAAAGATTACTTTAAGAGTGTGGTAGCTGCTGTCCCACAGACTAGTTCGCAAGCGGCTATTTGCAGCGGAATTATATACTTCCCATCGCTGCCGGCCGGTAGAGTGAAATATTTGTGCCGGCAAAGGCGGTGATACCTTGAAGCAGATTTCAAATAAACGCGTTTTAGCGTCAAACCGACAAGCCGTGTTCGCTGAGCAGAAGTCCAGTGAAGCATATCGTCAATTGTGAGCGTGACGGTATAGTGTCGCCATGTCTGATTTAGGGTGCTCACTTTGGCTACAGCCTCCAAAAGGCTCTCCAATTTATTCTGCTCTCAAGTCAATGATTGAAGGGCTGGGGACGCTTTTTGAAGATGGTGAGAACTTTGAGCCCCATATTACAATTACTTCAAAAATCATAGTGTCTAATCAAGCGCAAGTGGATCTTATTTTGGACCATGTTGTTACTGCCGCTAGATCGGTTCCGCTGACTGTAGATGTCAATCATCTTTCTTTTGGCAAGCAATTCTTCAAGAAGGTTTATTTCAATGTTGTCCGGACAGCGTCGGTTGTTGGGCTGGCTCAAATATGCAGAGAGGAGTTTGTTATACTACCGCACTTGATTCACAGCACCAAAAACTACCATGCAATGTCTCCGGAGGAACGAGAGACCATACAAAATAGGGCCATGGCGGCGGCGTCGGACTGGGCAGCTTCTGAATATGATCCCCATATATCTCTTGTTTACTCCAATGCCTACCCTGTTGATGAGGCCCTGCAACGAACTGTCATTACAAGGGTAGACGACGTCTTTGGTGCAAACTATTCTGAGGTTTCCTGGACTGGAGGCACCATCTCTCTTGTTCAAACGGTGGGCCCGATAGAGGAATGGAATGTGCTGGGTGAAAGGACTATTTGATGTGAGGGCTAAAAACTCAATAATTATTACATTCGCTCCTCAGATAATGCCTCGATATTTTCTTCACCATAAAGATATATGTATCTGTACTTTTATAATTTAATATTACACGATTACGCTACCCAAAGTCTAGCAGTTCCATCTGCTCCACCAGAAAACAGCCATGCTTCGCGAGGGTGCCAGGCAACGTTCAACACACCTAAGGCTTGAGTGACTTTATGACCCTTAAGAACCTTCAATGGAACTAGTAACGGATTTTTCATCATATCGTCGTAAACAGCGCCATGAAAGACGTTGATATTACCATCATCTGCAGCTGTACAAAATAGAGGCAGTAATTTATGAAAGGCAACATCTCTAACAGCCTTGTCGTGGTATCTAAGAGTTTTGTAGGGCTTATTGGACAAATCTTGATCATGCCATGTAACCTTTTTATCAAACGATCCAGTCAGTACATTGTCTCCACGAGGATGAATGTCAAATTTAGATACCCACCTAGAACCTGGATGAATCTTTCGCTCCATGACCTGAGCGGCAAGGTCATATACTCTAACATATCTCTGTGTGGCCACATAAAGCTGAGGTCTAAATGGGTGGAATTTTGCATCTTGTACTAGTCCCTTGCTCTTTTTGAAGGGTGATTGACTGCTATGCTTAGACAGCTGATGAACAAGAACAGATTTGTTGGCAGCATCTGGAGCAACGGTAACAAAATAGTCACCTTTTCTATGCCAAGAAAGCGATTTTACTGTGTGTGGAGATCTTATAACAACACCAACTCCTTCTCCGCTCAATTTTTTACCTGGTGCAGTCCATTTGCTGACAAGTTTCTTTTTGTGTTCTGCCTTTGTATTCGCAGCTTCTTGTTGAGCGTATGCAAATCCCTGTGCAATTGCATCTCTGCTCTCGTTCTCCTTTTCAACGTCAAAAAGAAATGGCGGAACAGTAAGATAAATTGCACCACTAGCAACAATAGCCAAAACACCAGTGTGTACCGGATTCCATTGAACACAAAAGACAGTCTTGTCATCACCATCTTTAGATCCATCATCAAAGTCGTCATCTTCATCTTCTGGTTGATAAGCATCTGCCTTGCTAACACTGATTTTCCAAAGCTCTCTTCCTGAAATAACATCCCAGATTCTGGCCGTGCCATCGTCTCCAGAAGTGGCCAAAAATTGACCAGTTGCATCAATACTGACGCTTCTAACACGACCTTCGTGGCCGGAATAAACAGTGGCACACTTGATTGGAAATGGCCTGAGGTCTTGCGGTGACGGAAGTTCTGGAATGAGAGAGTCTGGGTCCACGTTGAGCTGTTTTCTGCGATACCTTGGAGCGAGGTACAAATCCAAAGATCTCTCAAATCGTTCTTTAACAGAATTAGAGTATCCTGGGACAGTTCTCAATGACGAATACTTTTGAGGAATAAAATTGCGTGTTCTTTCGCTAGGGTCGGTTTCTTCCCACTCTTTACGCTCTTCCTCTGTCATCAAATATTCTTCAGGTGGATTGTAAGACTCCTCGTGGGTAGGAGGTGGTAGTTTTGGAGCTCTAAGAGTCATGACGTCGTCAACATGATCAGTAGTGCTGTCGGCCCACACATCAAACAACGGCTTCGCGTCGAGGTCTTTTTTGGCTTTATCACCCAAGACAAGTTGGCCCGACCTAATAGCCCTGACAATCTTCATCACTTTCTTGGCTTCATGTTTAGATGGAACAAATCTTCTCTTAGGTTCAGGCATATCTCTGAGAGGAGTCTCCATAGTTTTACTAGTGAACCACTCTACAGTATCTTCATACGGGTTCATTGCGTCATCTGCATTTTCTCCTAATTGCAGCTTCTTGATAAGATCCAGTTCCTCTTCACTGAGCTTGAGACCTTCACCCGTTGATTTGTCCAACAGGCCCGTCCAGCCCTCTGGTAGGTCGATAGTCTCAAGAAGGCTATCCAGAGCGGAGGCTGTCGCAGGTCTCATGATGCGTTTGCCGTCAATATCGTATCCGATATGAGGCATCTTCTCGTATGCAGAAATAGGAATTTCGCCAATGGTATTTGGTTCCTCCTGGTCAGTATCATCCGAATCATAGACGGGGTCAATTTCGGGCAAAATTTTGCGATTCGTTCCATCAGACCAGGTTGAAAACAACGAATTTTTATCACTGTCACCATCAGAATCGCTAGAATCTAACTCATTTTCTTGAATTTCTTCTCTGGCATCCTCGAATTCTTCGTCTTCGTCACTGGACTCTTCAGCGTTGAGCTCAACATCAGAGGAATCGGAGTCCCCGCTTAACGATTCATCTTTGGTGAACGCTTCTCTTACAGTGAACTCTTCAACAGGTTCAATTTTGTTAGAAACTGAGGCCTTTCTTTTAACCATCTCTCACTTCCAATTTAAGGTCAAGTCAAAATCTTGAAGTGAATATTTCCTGCACCTCAAAAAAAAATTCCCCCAAGGCGTGTCATCGTTCGGAGTCTGGCGAACAAAAAAAAAATGAGTTTATGGAGAAAAGAGAATGAATTTCAAAGATACCGCTCAAAATCGTAAGCACGGGACTTTTGTAATCCTGAGTCACTAGCGTGCTCTGAATTTTACTAGACAGTTTTGCAGCTGTCATTTAGTCACTACCACGGTTAGGGCCTTCGTCACATATCCGCAACTTTTTCAGTCATTTTTCATCACAACCCATAAAATTCTTAAGCCGTTTCCCGGTTACCATCACTAGTCGTTACTTTAACACCAACCCTTAGCTGGTGTCAGTTGTAACAGCTTGCTTGTTATTTGTGCTCTACATCTTATGAGAATTGCCCCTCCCCGTTTTTTGAAAATGGACCTTATTACATCAAAATTGAGCAAACTCAACCTTCAGCCAGTCGAGCCAATCGCTGGATCTGATATCGCTCACAACCCAGTTGATCTTTTCAAGTCTTACATATCCGCTGAGCTCTCTCGTGTTTCTGGAATTGATAAAACCACCATCTTCCCCGCCCTTGAATGGACAAACACACCAGATAGAGGTGACTTGGTTCTTGCTGTTCCTCGTATCTATAGAGTCAAGGGAGGTCCAAAGCCAGATGATCTGGCCAAGGAGTGGGCAGAAAAGTTTGAGAAGAGTAAGTTCTTGGACGTTGTATCTGCTCGTGGTTCATTTGTTCAGTTCTTTTTTGGCCAGGAACTCTTGAAGAGCATCATCATTCCTGAAGTTTTGTCCAAGAGAAGTGCTTTTGGAAAATGCAAAGTTGGTGAGGGTAAAACTGTTGTTGTTGAATTTTCTTCTCCAAATATTGCTAAGCCCTTCCACGCTGGTCACTTGCGTTCCACTATTATTGGCGGTTTCATTGCTAATTTGTATGAAGCACTTGGTTGGAAAGTTATTCGCCTCAACTACCTTGGTGATTGGGGTAAGCAATTTGGTGTATTGGCTGTAGGTTTTGCTCGTTATGGCTCTGAGGAGAAGCTTGTTGCTGATCCTATTAACCACCTATTTGAAGTCTATGTCAGCGTCAACAAAGATATCACAGATGAGAAAGAAGCTTCCGAAGATAAAGCTACTTCCAAGACTGATGATGAGGCCCGTGCTTTTTTCAAGAAAATGGAAGGTGGTGATCAGGAAGCTCTAGCACTGTGGAAGCGTTTCCGTTCGTTATCTATCGCCAAGTACAGAGAAACTTACGGTCGTCTCAATATCACATATGATGACTACTCAGGTGAATCTACCGTCTCTTTGAACAAAATGGAGGAAGTTTTGAAAGTATTCAAGGAAACTGGTCTTGCTCACGAGGATAGAGGAGCTCTGTTGATCGACCTAGCTAAACACAACAACAAGAAATTGGGTAAGTGTCTCGTCCAAAAGTCGGATGGTACTACTCTTTATATGACTCGTGATGTTGGTGGTGCTATTGAGCGTTATGAAAAGTATAAGTTTGATAAGATGATTTACGTTATTGCTTCTCAACAGGACTTGCACGTTGCACAATTCTTCAAGATTTTGGAATTGAGTGGTTATGAATTTGCCAAAAAATTGGAGCACATTTCTTTCGGTATGGTTGAAGGTATGTCTACCAGAAAAGGAACTGTTGTTTTCCTCGACAATATTCTTGACGAGACCAAGGATGCCATGCACGAAGTTATGCGCCAAAATGAAGACAAATATGCACAAATTGAGAATCCGGACGAGATTGCTAATCTTGTAGGAATCTCTGCTGTGGTAATTCAGGATATGAAGGCCAAGCGTGTGAACAACTACAAATTCGACTGGAAACGCATGCTTTCTTTTGAAGGTGACACTGGTCCCTATTTGCAATATGCTCACTCTCGTATGTGTTCTGTTGAGCGTAAAGCTGCCAACAGTGGCCTGGACATTAGCAAACTTTCTCAAGCTGACTTTTCTCTCATTACTGAACCTATTGGTGGCGAGCTCACTCGTCTCTTGGCCCAATGGCCATCTGTTATTCTCAATGCTGCCAAAAATTCAGAGCCATCTACTATTGTTACATACTTGTTCAAGCTCAGTCATACTGTTTCTTCATGTTATGACGTTCTTTGGGTTGCTGGTCAAGAAGAGAATGTTGCATTGGCTCGCTTAGCCTTGTATTCTGCTGCTCGTCAAGTGCTGAATAACGGAATGAAGTTGTTGAACTTGACCCCGGTTGAAAGAATGTAGTTACACGCCATTTGAAACTGTTTTACGTATATATTAATCGACAAATTGTGTTTTAACGCTTGTTTTAATTTTCAAAGGCAGTCAAGTAGCAAGTCAATATAAAGCGCTAACACTTCCCATTTTGGATAATGAAGTGTGAGTATAAATAATTTGAGTCCCCCACAAACTTGAAATTGTACTATCATGTCAGCAGAAAAAAATGATCTTTTAAATCAAATAGCTCTTGTGGCTGGCGCCATAAACAGACACAAAAATGGTACTACTAGTTCTGTTGGAAACACCTCTGTAAATAGCATACACAAGCATAGTTATTCTCGGGGGCACTCCCAGGGTAACTATCGTGGACCATATCGAGGTTCATATAGAGGATCCTATAGAGGGTCAGCCTATCACAGTAAAAGCGGACGTACTCCCTATAGGAATTCCACCTGGGTAAATCCAGACCTTACTAAGGAGACTGATACTGAGAAGGAAAGTGCTAGCAACAGCAGTAGCGATAACGGCGCCACCGAAGAAACAATAACCATAGAAGACATTCCGTTCAAGAAAACTGCACATGGAAAGAAACTAATTAGAATAGGAACAGGACCACCAAATGCTCAGGTTCCTGCGAAAGTAATAGTGGACGGCATAACGTATACTAGAACTAAGAACGGGAATCTGGCTGTTTCGTTGATCAAACATGTTGACAGCCAATGTCCAACATTCGAGCAGACAGGTAATGATTTTTGTTTGAGAATACTCAGACCATTAAAGAATATACTAACCAAGGCCATTGCAAGCGGGGCACAAACTGCCCTTATAATCATGATCCCGCATATGTCACTATTTGCAGGCACTTTCTCAATAATGAGTGTTCAAACAATTATTGTGAGTTGAGTCATACACCTAATGAGTTTAATAGTCCACAGTGTCGATATTTTTTGAAGGGTTATTGTAGAGATGATCCTTGCAAATATCTACATGCCACACCTACCTCCGGAAAGACCTGTCGTGACTTTGTGTTCAGAGGTGTATGTCGCAAGGGTCTTAGCTGCCCTGATCTTCACGATTATGTTTGTCCTGATTTTGAGGAGAACATGTTTTGCCCTCGAGGCAAAAAATGCAAACTACCGCATGTTGTCTCCAATAAGAATCGTCAAGGTAGATCTGCAACGCCAGAAGTCCCTGCCATCATTGACACCAATGGTGGATCTCAAAATCTTAGCAACTCTGGAAGCGTCACCAATTCAACCGTTCGAAATCGCATTGATCCTAATCAGTTGGCAAACATGTTATTGGTTGCTTCTGATGACGATGAAATCGACGATGAGGAGGACGAAGAGATGCAGGATGGAGATGACAAAGAAAATGAAATTCAAGAAAGCATGAATGAAAACGAGCCCACTGAAAAATCAAAAGACATTCAAGAAAACGAAGACTTCATACTTCTATGATAAGTAAGAGTATAGGAAAAATATTGAGTTTCAAAGATAGGGAGTAACCATTTGTATTGCCAGAGTGATCATAAGATGGACAGAGCAGAAACTGACTCCAGTTTGTCACTAGTGCATTGAATAAATGTATTTGATCTGCACATAATGAAGCGGCGAAAGCCTTTCACCAGAGTAATGTAATGGTATCATTCTTTGCCCTCATATAGAAAGTTAATAAGTTTCATATTACATAAAGTATCCTGAACATTCATGACACTGCCCTTCTGTACCCCCAGCCATTGACATGTTACTTTTCCGATTTTTGTAAGTGTTTCATGGATTTGAAAGAAAAGTATTAAAGTCATGTTAAATAATTCAACTATAAATTTAAAAAACCAACATTGTTAACTTATTTTAATTGGTCTGGATTTTGCTGAGCTTCGTAGCTAAGCAGTCTTATTTCGCATGGTGAGATATGGGAAAGAAAACTAAACACACAAGCAAGGATGACAAGAATCATAAAAGCACAGCCAAAAGCAACCGGGCCAGCTTGAGTGCCGATTCGAGTGATAAGGCACATTTGTATCCATCAATGTCTTCCGTATTGAAAACTCTTGATTCATTATTGCAAACAACGAACGAATCCATGATTTTGAATTCCGTTAAGCTCACAAAGGTCTCTGACGAAGAGTTTGAGCAGGTTTATTTATCTTGCTCAAAGCTTACAGATTTACTTATAGCTGAAAGGGAAAGACGATCTGCCAAACTAAAAAAGGTATGGCCTCCTCCTTTGCCGGAAATTGAAGACAAGGAGCTTGAAAAACTGGTCTTTACACATCCATCTTACATCAAAGACAGTATTGAATTGTCACAAGAAGACAAAATCAAGAGAAGTAATGATCGTCTGGAATTTTTAGGAGATGCTGTAATTTATGAACTTGTCACCTGTGTTTTGTACAAGTTTTTCCCGACGTTTGCTGCTGGTCAACTTACTGATCTTCGAATTGATTTCACAAAGAACAATACGTTTTCAATATGGGCCAATATGTATGGCCTAGAAAAGAAACTTAACTTTAAATCAAACATTAACTACCATAAAGAACATAAGATCTGGGCAGATGTATTCGAGGCTTACATAGGGGCTCTATATCTAGAGTCTCTAGATTCTCTCTCAAAAAGGTATGAGCTGGAGAGTTGGCTAAGGGCATTATTGAATCCACTTGTTGAAAGTTTGAACCCTTCCAAAACAAATGCTGAACTTGCATCGGCAGGAACGACCACAGTGAAGCGAAAAGCTTCCCATGGATCCCCGGAAGGAGAAAAGGGTGACACAATTAATCTTAGTAAAAAAAGCAAAATGGAAGGTTTGGGTGACAGCAGTACTGGAGAAGGAGACGTGGGATCATCAAGATCAGCCATCATCAAGCAACCCACAAATTCAAAGGAGAAGTCGAGAAAACAGAATGCTAAAGATAAATTATTTGGACAGATTGGCGGCGGAGATATTTCACCATCTTATGAGGAAACCACAAAAGGGGGAAAGATTTCTTGTCAGATTTTCATGGGAACAATGGCGATAGGATCGGGGATGGCTGATAATGCCAAAGATGCGAGGACCAAAGCTGCCGAAGATGCACTTTCAAAGCCAGATGTGATTGCCTACTGGGCAAACAAGCGAAAGAAGAAAAGAGTGTCTGCATAAATAAGTAGGATTAAATTTGAAAAGGGATAGCATTGAATATACTCTAACTGTACTAATTTTGTGGAGCATTCGGAGTAGTCAAACAATTCAAAATACCAATTTTTCAATAGAGTACACTGCTGCACGTTTAGCAAGTGCCTCTGGTTCTTTTGTGTTGGGCGTTCCAAATGCAATGACACTTTCAACTGGAGTGGTTTCAACAATGACACCCGGATTAGTTTTTTTGTTTTTGCTCTTTCTTACACCCTGGATCAACTCTCGCTTTGTCTCGCCAGTCGTTCTTCGCAATAGTTCGTCGATAAGACTTGCTGTTTCGAATGCATTTTCCATGATTGAAATCTTCTCGCTCACAGTGCTGGAGAGGCCAGAAGATAATTCATCCCCCCAAGCAAATAAGCCGCCAGCGTCAATTATGCAATTCATAATTTGCCACCCAATATCCAATCGAATCAGACGTGTGAGGATATTGGTCAACGTCGTTAATTTATCTGGTAGTTGACGGAATGCCTTGGTGATGACAGACTCAGAAAACTCCTCACTAAGTCTGTTGACAGCGTCTCTAAAGATTTCGTCATCAGTATGAAAGAATGCGCTAACAACATCCGCAGCCTTCAAAGATGGTGCTGTCACAATAGCTTGTCTGTACAATGTGGGCTCATCCAAGAGAGCGTGCAGCAACCCTTTAATGTTTGGTAGAAGAGGATGTGTCAGCAAGTAGAGGATACTGTTTTCTGGAACATGCTGGTTCAAAATCAACTTTTTCTCAGAGTTTTGAATAAATAAATGCTTAATTAGCGCCAAAACAAGATCATGCTCCAATTGTCGGTCATCCTCTTCATATACCGTAGCGCCGCCCTTGTACTTCTTCTTTGCATATCCAAGGAATAGTTTGTCAAAATCTTCAATTTGTCCAGCCTTGAGATGTGCCACTAGATTATCCAGCAATTGCTCTTGCTCTTTCTTATGAGTTGAGATTTTAGCCTTGAGCTGTTTAGAAACGTGCTTTGTGACATTGCTGTCATCTGCCTGGTTCTCCGCAGCAAGGGACAGTTGATCAAGATTAATCATTCCCAGTATCCAATCGTCACCTTGAGCGGCAACGCCGCGGCCAATAGAGTCAAGGAGGGAGCTAGCCTTTGACAAAATGTTGACACCAAGTAGAGAAGTAGAGGTGGACGCAAGCACAAAATTGTCTGAAACATCCAATATCTTGCATCCGCCAGAATAAGTAGACAGGTCTGCGCTGCCGAGGTTACTCTTGAACTTTATGTCTAGTAGAGAAACTGATCCGTTGTCCTGATGAACAATCAGCCTGTTGTCATCCACTGCAAAGATACTGACCAGAGATATCTTGTTTGCCAGTTTCAGTAACTCAGAAGATGCCTTTTTATAAATATCATAAACTGAGACGGTATCTGATTCTACCGGAGCGTGGTATAGCATTCCTGCAGTGTAAGCAAATGCAGAAGAAGTAAACGGCAATGTCTGTTTCTGCAAGATCTCCTGTCCACTGGGAGCAACTAGATAGAGAACATCGGACGTCTTTGTTTTGGATGTAATTAATAATGCAACATGTTGATCGTCGTCAATGAAGCGACAGTATTTTAGAGTCTCAGAGATTGGTTTTGACTGCGAGGCTATTGACCACTCGGATTGCTCATCCTCTGATCTACTTAAATGCATGACAGAGCCGTTCTCGCAAATGCCATCAGCATCATAAATCGAGGTGGCAGCTATGCTGAGCAATGGGCTCTTGAGCGGTAGTGCAGATTCATGCTTTGTTTGACCATTTTCTGGGTCAAGTTCGACGTATTTGAAGTAGTGCTTCTTACGATCTGTGACTCCGTAAAAAATGCAAAAGTCATTTAGAACATGGAGTGCTGTGATTGAGGACGATAGTGATACTGCATAGGACCACCTCAGTTTCACGACAGGTAGGATTTGGTAACAGGCGATGGACGATCTAGAAATAGCGCAATAGACGGTATTTCCCAAGGTATAGGCGCAGTCAAGCGCACTTGACTTTGGAAGGTGAACTATATCAAAAGGTTGTGAAATGCCAGACATTATTATTGGTTCTGGTTGAAAGCTAAGTTTTTCATGCTGTCCAATTTTTTTCCGCCGTCTGGAAATTCAAAAAAAAAAAATCCTTTCCCGGTTTGGAAGGAGCTAAAAAGGGAAATAAGCTCGGAGTGATGAAGAGTTGAGCATCAGGAGCTCTCAAATGTAGAAGTGACAGCGATTTGTGAAGCGATTTGTGAAGCGATTTGTGAAGCGATTTGTGAAGCGATTTGTGAAAGCGATTGTGAAAGCGATTTGAGTGTCTAGGGTCATTCTTGGTTGTACTCGGTTGTGGATTGCAACGTACTCCACATTGCTGGTCACGATACTTGTCACGATACTTGCACGATGCTTGTCACGATACTGTGAAGGTGAGCGAGAAACGAGCCTGCAGACCGAAGAACATTTCCATTGGCGTCCAGTTGTACGTTTGCCCGCATGTGAACGAGGGGTAGATGAATACTGCCATTTTGCAAAGCCACAGCTTTTGTGTAGAGCGCACGAGGTGAGCGCAAAGCCATCTGTCAAACAACCTGCAGCTAGGCAGGCTGGAATAAATCGCGGCAGAGTTTATAATGGCCTGTTTTATCGCTGCAATTAACAGGCGCTTGCATAGCCATGCCCCGCGCACGACGCCGGCGCGCCAGAATCGCCGGAGCGGTTCCTTATCAGTGACCCTCCTGTCTCGCCTCGAATGTTTTGCTGCCAACAACAACGGGCCTTCCACTGCACCTTTCGCACCATCTGCCATGCCTGTTTTTGAATTGCCGCAAACCAATCAGCTGATTGGATTATTTTCCATAATTCGCAGCAAGGACACTCCGCGTGCCGACTTTATCTTCTACTCCGACAGAATTATCCGGTTGCTGGTGGAGGAGGGGCTCAACCAGCTGCCGGTGGAGAAGTACACCGTGACGACGCCGACGGGCGACAAGTGCGAGGGTATCAACTTTGTGGGCCACATTTGCGGTGTGTCTATTGTGCGTGCCGGAGAGTCGATGGAGCAGGGCCTGCGCGACTGCTGCCGGTCGGTGCGGATTGGCAAGATTCTGATCCAGCGGGACGAGGAGACGGCGCAGCCGAAGCTGTTTTACGACAAGCTGCCGGAGGACATTGCCGAGCGGTATGTGTTTTTGCTGGACCCGATGCTGGCGACCGGCGGGTCGGCGATCATGGCGACGGACGTGCTGCTTGCGCGTGGGGTGCCGGAGGAGCGCATTTTGTTTTTGAACCTGCTGGCATCGCCGGAGGGCATTAAAGCGTACACGAGCCGGTTTCCCAAGGCGACGCTGATTATTGGCATGACGGACGAGGGGCTGACGGAGAAGAACTACATCAAGCCCGGGCTCGGCGACTTTGGCGACCGCTACTATTGCATTTAGCGACTACTAATATATTTAGTACAATTTACATTAATTACGCTACTATTGCATTTAGCGACTACTATTATATTTAGTACAATTTACATTAATTACGCTACTATTGTATTTAGTAGATAATTTTATATAATTACAGTAGCATTATAATTTGTAAACTAGTTGTAAACTAGTGCTCGAGGTACAATTTGTAAACTAGTTGTAAACTGCTCGAGGTACAATTTGTAAACGAGTTGTAAACTGCTCGAGGTACAATTTGTAAACGAGTTGTAAACTGCTCGAGGTACAATTTGTAAACGAGTTGTAAACTAGTGCTCGAGGTATAATTTTATATAATTACAGTAGCTTTACAATTTGAACTAGTTGTAACTAGTGCTCGAGGTATAATTTACATTAATTACAGTAGCATTACAATTTGTAAACTAGTTGTAAACTAGTAAACTAGTGCTCGAGGATGGAGAGGGAGCCGGTGATGACGACGTTTTCGAGCACGGAGCCGTTGGGAATGTCGATTTTGCGGCCGTCCTCGCAGACGATAATGACGGTGCCCTTGAGGGTGACGCCCTTGCCGAGGAAGACGTTGCCGGTGATGGTGAGGTGGTCGAGCTCGAGGATCTTGGGCATGTGCGGGATGTGCTTTTGAAAGTCGGCGACCTTTTTGAAGTGGCCGCCGAGCTTGATGAGCGGGGCGCCGCCGAAGCGGGCGCCGGAGAGCTCGAGGCGGCCGTGGTTGAGCGAGTAGAGGTCCGACTTGACGAGGAGCAGGTCGGAGCACGTCTTGACGGGGAGAAAGCGGGCGCGGGGCACGTTGACGCCGTGGGCGCCCTTGAAGTGGCGGATGGCGGCGCCGACGGCGGTCTCGAGCTGGAGTACGGGCGTCTCAAAGTTGCCAATCTTGATGGACTTGTTGTTGGGGATGATCTCCATCGCGAGCTCGTTGTTCTCGACGACGCGGCGGATGGCCTTGAGGTTAATCCAGAGGTTGTTGGTGTTGAAGTACTTGAACTTCTTGATGGACTTGAACTCCTCGACGTGCTCCTTGGGCACCTGCGCAATCTCGAGCAGGCGCACGCTGCCGTCGTAGTCAATGATGGTGCCGCCCTTGACGTCGGCGCGCGTCTTGTCGGTGAGCTCCATGACGTACTCGGCGCCGGACTCGAGCATGTGCGCGAGGATCTTTTGGTCGACGACAGCGCCGAGGTTGTCGCCGTTGGAGACAAAGAGGATCTCCTTGCCCTCGGCGATGAGCGCATCCAACAAACCGGCGTTGGCGATGGACTCAAAGAGGTCGCCGTGGCCCGGCGGGTACCACGCCTCGATGGCGTCGTCGTAGCTCTTGGGCACCGGGAGCAGCGAGTCCTTGTGCACGCGCGGGAAGCGCGACTGGTTGAAGGTGCGAATGTCAATGTTGTGGCCGCGGTACTTCTGGATGATCTGCTCCGTGTCGGTGTCCGTGTTGAACGAGTTCATGAGGATGAAGGGCACGTTTGTTTCAAACTGGCGGTTGAGGTGCTCGATCTGGCGCACCGACAGGTCGAGGAACGACTTGCCGTCGCGCACCTCAATGATGGACTTGGGCCCGACGCAGCCCATGGACGTGCCGAGGCCGCCGTTGAGCTTGAGAACGGCGAGCTTCGCGAGGTCGGCGTCGGCTGGGCGCGCCGCGAGGTCGGCGTAGTTGACAACCTGCTCGGGGTTTGGCGGCTGGATGCGGTCCCAGTCGAGCGTCGTGCCGCGCGCCGAGTCGCCGAGGTACCGGCGGAACAGCGCAAAGAAGTTGTCCATCTCGTTTTCAAACTTGCGCTTCGCCGCGGCGTCGGGCACCGTGTCGGCGAGCTTGTTGAGCGCGTTGCGCATCTGCGACGCGGCGACCGTCGTCGCCGACGAGTCGAACGCAAACGCGGACTGCGACTTGATGTGGTGGCGGGGCTTGGCTTCCTCGGTCATGTCGTTTGCAAAAGTCGCCGTGGTGGTGGGTGGAGCGGCAGGGGGTGCGCTCGCTTTTATAAATTTCGTAGCGTGTGCCCGTGTGCGTGTGGGTGGGCCGCTGCGAGCCTGCCCAATTTGGTCAGGGCCTTGCGGAGGGGTGGAGAACCAGCGGTGCCAGCGTAGCGAGCGTTAGCGAGTTGGCGAGCTGGCGAGCGTTGGCAAACTTTGCTGAAACGGCGAGCTTGCTGAAACGGCGAGCTTTGGCGAAACTGCCACCAGCGCACCGCTGGCGCTGGCGCTGGTCCAGCCTGACCCCGCCAGCTGCATTGCTGTCAGCCTCCATCATCTGACAGCCGGCCTGCAGCACGACCCAAACAGACGCACCGCTGCAACGGGAACGTGCCGGCCAGCAGCTTGTTGCGCTGCGTGCACTCCAGCAGAGCTCGCCAACTCGCCAACTCGCCAAGCTCCACGGCGTACGCGAGCGGACCCACGACCGTGGCACGTGGGTTGCGGCGCTCGCATGCTGGCCGCGCTCGCATGCTGGCCACGCTTGAGCAGCGCCGCAGTCAGCAAAGCTCGCCAACGCTCGCTAACGCTCGCTAGCGCTCATGGCCAGTTGGCTGTCCTCATTAAAAATACATATAAATATACACTATGCGTACTGGTTGTACCCAAACTCCTCGTACACCCCGCTGCCTCCCCGGTCGGGCAGCTGCTGCGACGTCTGCGCCGGATTGAACTGCAAGTCAAAGATGGCCGCGGCGGCCTCCGCGTCCTGGCGCTCGGGCCCGGCCTCTCCCTCAGCCAGGTGCAGGCCTCCCTTCGGTGCTCCGCCATCGTGCTCTTCGCCGGGCTGAGAAACCCCCGCTGCCTCCAGCTCGGCCACCGCTGCTGCTGCCGCCGCCGCCGCCGCCGCCGCTTTCGCCTGCTGCGACTGCCCGGGCCGGTTGTCGTAGGCCTCTTCGCGAGGCACAACGTCAATCAGAAAGTCAAACATGTCGCTCTTCTGCAGCGCGCGCGCAATGTCGCTGCGCTGCAGCGTCCGCCGCTTGTTTTCTTCGGCATGCAGCCACGCACGCATCGTTAGCTCTGTAATGAAAATATCGCACCCCTTGGCAAACAGTATCGGCGCCTCCGCCGAAATCATCTTGACGTCCTCGTCGGCTTTCATCACCTTTTTGATGCGCGCCAGCGGCAGCTGGTGCACCTTGAACCCTTCCTCCTCAGACTCAATCGAGTTGATGGTGCGCTGCCAGTACTCAATCATAATGCTGCGATAATGCCCAGACAGCCCCTGCGCAACATTGTTAAACACTCCCCCGTCCACCGGCTCCTCGTCGCCGTCCTCCTCCTCGTCCTCCTCGTCTTCCTCGTCCTCCTCGTCCTCCTCGTCGCCGTCCTCCTCGTCCTCGCCGTTGCCCCGCCCTTGCGCGGCCCCGTCGTCCACCTCAGACTCCAGCATATTTGCACTGCCCTGTCGGCCGTTCTCATCGTCCTCGTCCAGATCCACCTGGCTTCCGCCGCCCTGGTCAAGCTGCTCACCGGTAGACTCCGGCTCGCTGTAGTCACCGGACGGGTCTTGCGGAGATAATCCCATCTTGCCAACATTCATGTCGTCTAGCAAGCCCGTCGATTTAAACGTTACGTTTGCGTCCATTTTGACTATCTCGTGTCTAGTCTGCAAACCCAACTTGTCAAACTGGTGTATTCAAGACTGTATTTCTCGCACAGACCAAAAAACTCTAGTCACTGGCACGTGTATTGCAACCTATCCCAATTTACCGCTTCTACAGTGTTGTTCGCTAAAACACCCTAGGTACTGCCGTGTCTTGTGACTCTTTCAGTAAAGTTCACTTTCGCCCAGTGTTTTTAAGCGACTTGGCGGCTTTGTTCGCAAGTTGTCACGGTGCTTGGAAAAGATTATTGTTGTGATGACGGCAACTCTTCACATGTCCGACCGATCCCGGAGTGGCATGTCAAACTCCCAGAGCAGCTTGCAAGTGCCAGTGTGCAACACAGAAATGGCGCTAGTTTCGCGGGAGGCAGCGGCCGCGACGAGTAAAATGACATGCTATCGCGTAGGGCAGCTGTGTCTCCAACTGCACTCTGTATCCTTTGCCAGTTACATGTGGAGAAATGCCGATGGGTCAAATAATATCCGAAATGGCAGGAAATTCACTACAGAAAGCCTCAGACTATTCAATAACATAATGTGTTTGTTTACCCATAATATAAAATGCTCTAAGATAGATCACCTAGATATACCTCATCTCTCCTCAGACGTTGAGCTACCCGCCCTTGCCCGACAGCTTCTTTACAAGCACGAATAATTCACTATAAATATCTTATTCGGAATCATCAAGTGTGAGCTGAGTCGTCCTTACTGCCAGCAGAACCCCCTTCTCTGCTCATTGGCTCCGCCTGTTGAGCCTGTGGCGTAGCAGTGACACCTACCGACTGCTTGTTAACAAGCACTGCCGCCTGGCCCTCACGTTTCGTTCCATTGGCAACCTGAGCAGAATTGGAAGAAGAAGTGCTCTTCTGCGTCACGCGAAATGGTGCAACCATGCCATGGTAGGGCTGCTTTCTGCTTCTGCTTCGTTTGTTCATGTCCACGGAATCAGACGAAATGAAGATCAAATCAGAGCCAGTGCTGGTTGGAGCACTTTGCTCGCTTGCTTTTCCTGTTCGCGAAGAGCTTTGCGTTGTCACTGAAGTGGTGCTGCTGTTATCCCGGTAACGATTGCCCGCGCTTTCTGCGCTTTGAGGTGGCGCTGGAACGCCAGACGGCTCCATAGAGACAAACTTGACCTTTAAATCAACACTTGCGTCAGCCTGAATGTCTGCAGACACACCACTTCCCCTCACTTTTACAGGAGGCTGTTTGGCTGCTGCCGAACGACTTATCACAACGTCTTTCGTATCAGTAGGTTCGTCAAGCTCCTTGGCAGCTGCCGAAGCTTCGTCTAAACGACTCACCCCCTGAGGGTCTGGAGACAATCGTCGATACTGCGCACGCCATGACGGCGACTCGTAAGAGTTTGAAGAAGCATTATCTGACGACCTCCTATTGTCAGCACTATCGCTATGGACAGCATCGCCCACAAAGTTCACTTGCGACCGACCCTGACTCCCGGTACTAATTCCGCTACTTCTTGATGTTTCAGCCTCCTCCGCAGAGCTAGAGTCACTCGGGCCACCCTTTCGAGAAGCCCGCGCAGGTGCAGTGAACTTTGCCCTCCTCCATGAACCAGCATAAGGGTTGGAAGGTGCATCGTTAAGACTAGCAAAATTGTCACCTTTGGGTAGTCCAGAGATTTTGTTGACACCCGCTTGATCTTCGCCTGAAGGAATGGATCCACCACTCCAATTCCTGCCACCGTAACCAGCAGCAGAATTCGCTCCAGTGAGCTTAACAGCTGCAGCAGCTCGACTGTCATAAACGTTATTGGAAACATTACCATTCCTTACCGGATAACTAGCATCAACGGAATGTCGTTTGCCACTCTCAGTGACTGCATTGTCATAGCCAACATTTTCACTGCGACTCTGTGCGTCAGCAAACCCATCAACATCATTGTCAGGCTCTCGATCCAGGTCTAGTTCCGGAGAGTCCTGGGACATTTCGTCACTCGGGCTGCGACTTTCATTTGCAGGAGTTTCAAAACTATCCCCACTGGTTTCAGCGGGACGGCTAACCCGCGCAACGTTAGAGCCACGACGAGCAGGATTTACTCGTCGACGCTTTTGAGATTCCAGAATAGCCCAGGGAGGAGTAAGAGAAAATGCAGTGGGAACAACCATACATCCGGCAGGCATCCTTGAAAATGCATCATGAAACTGCGCACCATCCTGCGATGCCAGAAACAGTTCTGTCATACGATGAGCACCGTTTGCAGTGTGTAAATAACACAGTAAGGCATTCCAGGATTGTGTTTGGTTAGATTGCCCATCAGGCATAAACCGACGACCGCCCATCGTATTGGATCGTTGATTGTACTCTGCCGCTGCGGCGGCTGCTGAAGCAGCCGCAGCCTGCTGAGTCCGCTGTTGATCGCGACGCTCTGAATGCAAAGTATGACGTTCATGCTCATATTTTTGCGACCCACGAGGTTCAGCCGTTGAAGGAACATGTTGGTGCTGCGATGCAAATGGTGCTTGTGAATATGGCTGTTGCGAATGTGTCTGCACCGGTTCCTGCTCACGCTGCTCCTGTTTATCCTGTTGAGCAGAAGGTTCCTGCGGTTCTAGCTGCTCTTGCAACTGCGGCAGCTGCTGAGAGTTTGGTGGTTGCTGAATGGTTCCTGCTGGCGAGGTATGGGCGGCAGGGGACCAATTAGCTGCCGATGATTTGCTTGTTTGAGACGATGGTTTTGAATAGGATGAGTTCGAAGACTCATCTAAATCCTTCATTGTGCAAAGTTTCAAACCAGAAGAATGACAAGTGGCGGACCTACAAGTTTCAACTTCAAAATCGAAAGCGATTGGTATAAAGCAGTAGCCTTGATCCTACACTACTAAGCGAGGCTACTACAATCGAGTTCTAATGAAGTGGGTTCAGAGAGTATTTGTCTTGGACTTTCAAACCTCAACCCTAAGGTATTGGAATGAAAGAAACAGAAACCAGAAATGAGAATTCGGAAACGGAAAAAAGGACTCGATTATCAGAGACAGAACCCCTAAATTTCCGGTATCTCCAACCAGAACTTGCTGCGATGAGTTTCAGTCCAGTAGAACTATCAAAGAAAAAGTTGATGGCAAAAAGCTCTGTCAAACACTAACGGGGTATTTCCCAGTTTGCTCTCGTTGACCCGAGTAGTCTGACGTCGTAAGGCGCCTTGGATATGGAGGCAGTTGGGTTTGCTGTGAGGATTTGCGTTGATTTGTCGAAATTTAAGTTTCTGTGTGGGCAACTGCACGGAATACGTCTATATCACCTGTGAGTCTGGGGAAATAGATTAAGTAAACCGGTCAAACTGACATTAATATATGAATCCTTGTATAAATATGATGGAAACGCGCAGAAGAAATAGTGGAAAAAAAAGTAACAGCCGCGCAAAGCTCCCTAAACAGTAAGGAAGCCTCGTAGGTGGGTTGCTGCCACAAAGCCCAAACCTCACGTTACCCTAAATGACAGTTACCCAAAACGGCTGGCGTCCGGATGACTGCTGTAATGCTAAATACTGAATTGAGCGAAGCCTCGTGCTCCCACATTTGCCGTCAATCTACTGGCCAGCTCGAGTCAGCTAACCCTCTCCAAAACTCCAGTTTTATCAACTTTCGTCGGTGCACTCAGCTGAACCCAGTGCAGTCGGCTCCATATTCTGACCTCTTACCACATAACGCGGGCTAATCTCGCTGTTAAAAGTGGCCGCACTCAGCTGACAGCCTAGGCCACTACGTGTGGTGTGGTTGGGCACCACTTCTCGGATATCTAGGTTGTTGCGCTTGCATTAGTTGCGCTGGGCTGCCTCCCTTTGGCTGACCTGGTCAGTAAAATTAAAAAGCCACTAATTTGTTCTTTCGCCTGCTTAGAAGGCTGTCGCCCCCATGACGAACTCGTCCACGTCATAGGCCGCTTCGCCATCGTGTCGTCGGTCGTTGCTAACAAATCGTGGGACAAAATAGGTAATAGAGGACTTGCTTCCTTCGTGATTGGCTTCTGGCCCTGACAAACTCCCCACTGGAAGCAGTTGTCTCATACCACTATCGGGTCCAGGACATGGAAAGCTTGCTCATGCATCACTGTCAATTAAGGGCTCGACTGATAAAATGTACAGTTTAGACAATCATATTACATCAAAGTTCCCCCACAGTATACGAATTCAAACTGCAGCATTACCGTAACCCAACTACAAGAGCACAAGAGTTCACTCTTCAACAACAGCCTCCTATTTTTTCCGCTAGGTTGTTCGCACCTGCATATCATGAGACAACACCGGCAATCAGATCCCTTCTCGGGTACACTTTCCACTTATTTGCCCTCGAATTCTAAAAGTGTATCGATGAATATAGCTCAAAAAATTCCTAGGAAAGGGGACATAATTAAAGAGGATGGAAAAAGAGTGTCCATTGGATCTTGCAATTCGTTAATCGCTTCGGGCGGCGCTTGTTTTTTATCGCCACACTAAATGTGACTCGGCGAAGACCCCTTTCTATTACTGCCTTAGAATTATATCCGATGTCTACTTATCCGTTTGCAGCAATCCCATGCGATTGTGAATCGGCTATTTTATTCACGATGAATAAATAGTGATTGATGTCAAATGCCAACTCACTTGAATTGCACTCCTAAATCATGAATAAGAGGTAGGCCGGTAATTCTGAAATTTCATACTTCAAACGTTTCGAGCTAATGGCTATCCAGCAGAGTGCCGAGCATTTGGCTGATCGCATTGATCACCATGATCCTGAACATGCCGCTGCCGCTGTTCAGCCCATAAACTCTCTTGGCTACAAAATACAACTCAAACAAAACTATTCCGCATTTCACATTTTTGGGATAGGCTTCAGCATTATGAGCTTGATGCCTTCTATCGCGTCGTGTATGCAATTTGCAATGGCTTCTGGAGGTGTCGGCCTGACCTGGGGTTGGCTGGTGCCTGGTATTTTCATCTTCATGGTGGGCATTGCGCTGAGCGAAATGGCATCAGCATTTCCTACTTCTGGAGGTATTTATTGGTGGACATTCAAGTTCGCTCCTGTCAAGTACCGTAAACCGTTCAGCTGGTTGGCTGGCTATTCATCTTCGATGGCTGTTGTCGGAGGCTTATGTTCAATGGACTATGGATTTGCAACATTTGTAACTGCGATTCTATCCATGTTGGATGAATCATACGATCCCTCCCCCTATCACCTCTACACCGTCTTTGCACTGACCGTCCTTTCTCACGTTTTGGCTGGTGTTTTTGCAAATCATATCATGAACCACATGACAACCTTTTCCATTGTCACTAATCTTCTTGCGATCATAATCACTGTCGTAGCTCTGCCCATTGGTACTTTGACTCAACGACCGCTAAATTCTCTTTCATTTGTTTTTGGCAACAGGCAAAATTTGACACAATGGCCCCAGCCATGGACGTGGGTTCTTGGCTGGCAAACAATCATTTGGACGGTAGGCTCATATGAATCAATGGCATATCTTGCCGAGGAAACCGCCAATGCTGCAACTGATATCCCATTTGGTATTCTTACCGCCATAGGATCTTCGGTATTGCTTGGCTTTGTATTCATGGGCGTCATTGCAGCCTGCATCAATCCAGACTTCTCAGAATTTGCGATAAACGATAACATGAATCCAATGGCATTGATTTACTATGACTGTTTGGGTAAGAAATGGGCCATTACAATGATGTTTTTTATGGTTTTGATTCAATGGTTCATGGGACTATCACTGACGGTTGCTGGTTCGCGTCAGGTATGGGCTTTTGCCAGAGATGGCGCGTTGCCTTTTTCTCGCCATTTGAAAAAGGTGAGCGAGAGATTTGACATTCCTGTTGTAGCCATGTTGTCTGTTGGGTCGGTGTCGGTAGCCATTGGATCAGTGTCGTTATTGAATGAAACGGCGGGCGAGTCTCTATTCTCAATGGCAATAGCTGCTGCTCATATGGCTTACGCGTTGGTGATCTTATCGCGAGTGCTTAATTTTGATTCATCCGCTTTCAAGCCGGGCCCTTTCTATCTCGGTCACTTTTGGTCACGCGTGGTCTTGTCAATTGCATGTTTTCATGTGTTGTTGGTATTGCTAGTGGTATCAATGTGCCCATTTTACGGGCCACATCCGACGTTTGAAAATATGAATTACACATTCGTTGTTGGGGGCACTGTTTGGATAGGTGCAATGAGCTATTATTGTCTGAGTGGTCATAAATGGTACACTGGACCAACATTAACCGGAGAACTTGAGACTACGCCTTTATTGTCGGACGATTGAAAAACTGCCTGCAAAGACTTGCCTATTTATTTGTGATAATAATAATTTTTATACGAACATGCATTCTGTAATTAAATGATATCTGAGGTTCAAGTGACCAGCACGACAACTGTTAAGAATCCAGCAATGAATGTCTGTTATGATGGTCGTGATGAGACGTTTGCGAACTGGTGGACGAAACACTTGGGGTTTGTTCTTCAATCACTGTCTTCGAAAACCCGTTGCGCTCAACTACAGACTCGATGATGCCTCCCCCCACACTATAGCTGTGAGCTTCAGCATTTTCTCCACTATGGCCAAGGTCGCCTTCCCAGCTATTATCTGCATTACCATTACCATTACCATTACCATTGCTATTTGGTGGAGAACGAAGTCCCTCCCTGATAGCAGAGGACTCGGTGCGATGAACACCACCGTGTAGGCTATTGGGCACCGATAAGAGGGCGGTTTGCTCATCTGCAGAAATGCCCGCTATTTTTGAAGAAGGTGCAGCATCCACCAGGTCAGACCCATTACTAGTCGCAGCCACATTTTGAATGGCCTTTTTGATAGTAACATTTGGAATCTTTGTCTTTGTTGGATTTGCGGCCCGATTCTTGGGTCCAAAACGCGGGTAATTATTGTCAATAGAAGCTAGTGCATCAAGCATCGAATCCACCTGTCGTTGAGATCTGACCGTTTTTCCAGCAGTACCGTATCCTAAAAGGCCCCTGAGTGGTCCTGGCTGTGCTCTTCTAACTGCCTTGTGAACATCCACATAGACGTCAGACTCATCCACAATTTCCTCCCCAATAAGTTCTTCTATAACATCTTCCAAAGTCAAGATACCAATGGCACCAGTTGAATCTCCGGGTTTATTCGAAACGACAATCATGTGGCTCTTTCCTTCCTGGAAGTAATTGAGAATGTTGAGACATGAAGTCTCTGGACCGGTCTCGGGCAATGTTGCCAAAGGAAACTCAGAAATTGGCTGTGCATCCTCCGGATCATATCTGATAAGAATTCGGACTAGTAACATGCCAATAAAGTTTGTGGGCTCGTTTGGTGCGTGGATTGGAATTCTATTGAATCCCATGTGGAGAATCATATCAACAGTCTTTTGGTCGAGAATCTGATTGGACGGAAGCACAAAGACGTCTTCAATAGGAGTCATAATACTCTTAACCGGCTTTTCTTTGAGCTGCAACACAGCAGTGATAATTGTCACTTCGTCTGCATTCAGATGGTCGGTTTCTGTTCCATGGCCATGCAACGTCACCAAGGTGCGTAGGCCAGCACGGTTGTACATAGTTCCGTGATCTTCGCCAAGCGAGTAATCCAATAAGAGAGCAACCGGGTAAGCGAGGGGGTAAAGAACATACATCAGGACGAGCACAAAGGATGACAACGAAGCACCAATTTCGAGTCCGTACCTCACGCAGATTGACTGTGGGATAATTTCTCCAAAAATGACAATTGAAACAGTCGATGAAACCACGGCGGGCCAGCCTCCACCGAGACACCGATCCAGCACAACAGGCAAAGTCTCATTTGTAATGACGTTTGACAGCAGCAAGGTTACCAACACCCAATGTTTACTCTTTTTGAGAAGGTTCAACACCTTACTGGCATTTTTGCGCTCTTGGTAATTACCAGCATCTTTCATTACCTGGAGATAAACCTCGTCCTGTCCCATGAGTGCAAGTGTGAGGCCAGCGAAAATACCACCCAGGAGAACCAAGCAAGCAGACACAGTCATGTATGCCCAGAATGATGTTTCATCTTGGCCTGGCTCAGCAACTGGGCCTTTCCCAGAGCTGGTTTCGTATTCTTTTCGAAGAACCCCCATGATTGGAAATCCAGCTACCAGGGGGGCCTGAACGAGCAGCACCAGCAGCCTTGCGTAGCCAAGAGACGCTGAGGTTGGTCTAACGCCAGGTCTGTAGGCAGGTTTCACAACAGCATTGGAACTGCGAGCAACTTTAGGAGCTGGTTGAGGCTCCTGCTCAACTACGACTTTTCCAGTAGTAGAGTTGACAGTTTCTAGATAACCACTGCGTCCATTACGGCGCGAACCAGTGTGTGGCTTGGGCTTAATCTTCATATATTGGCCAGTTGGCGGTGAGTATTGGGCTCTGCTAAAATAAGAAGTGGGCTATTTTACCCTTTATAAATAAGCAACTGGATGCAAAATGTGGTGAGCGTAATGCTTGCGTGCAATTAAACTCGGAAAGGCACAGCCAGTAACCAAAAAGACTGCAACGCCTTGCTGGTGATTAACTTGGGTGTCTGGGTTGAGAATGGCGCAGACACAGATTGCCCAGCAAACAGCACCTCCAATGAGCAAAGAACAAGTAAGACATTACGCCGAATATTCGCCACGGGCAAAAACAGGTCATCGGTTAGCTCGGCACGGCAATTTGGGTCCGGCAAGAGCGGTTGCGGAAGGTTCCACAACACCCTCGGCACTGGACCTTTGAGTTCGACCAAATAAATGGCCATTAGTTCTCCCAAGCGCTCTCTGTCCCAATTCTGCCTCATGATCTGGGGCTGTTGCTTTCAACCCACGCCCAGTAGTTTGTGGTGAAATGCCCACGAGCAGGAGGCTGCATAAGGGGAGAGTCTCAGAAATATGCTGCGAAAAAAAGTGGAATTGTACTGAGCAAGGATGAGTTACAACGTGGCCGCTTTCAGCGGATCGCGTCCAAGCAATCATGCCCTGCTCAAAAGTGGTCAATAGTTTGTGTCTATAGACTAGTATTAGTAGAATCCTTGTTGTTAACAGCCTTCGTGAGCATACCGAAACTAGTTTTCGGCAGTGGGATCTAAGTGCACAGCAACATTTAACGTAACATTTAACGTAACCTATTGCACCTCGTCTGAAGTAACATACAAACTAGAGCAGTGTTTCGGTGTTGGGGACATCTATGAAACTTTACAGTTTGGTGCAGAGACGTTACGATTCTTTGCGAAAATGAACACCTTTCGCGCGTTGGTCCTGGCCGGTGTTTCAGAGATTCCAAACAACGTGGGACAAGCATCTCGCCTGCGATGTGGTCGTGTGCCACTCCTATTATAACTTCCAGATGAAGACGTTTTATGCCATTTTCATCCACTAGCACCGATCTAGGCTAGTTTTTGGCATCAATCCAATTTTGGTGATCAATTTGAGAAACAATGTCTCTCATGCAGTGGAAACTCCTTTTATTATCTCTAATAGCTGTCACTAAAAAAATGAAAATGCAATGCCCAAGACTGCACCTAGTATCCACACCTTGCAAGTTCCCAAACTCAGCGTTTCTGCTCCATTCGACTCTGCCATGGGCGGGGTAGTCAAATTGGAACTATTATGGTGTAAAACTGGAGAAAGCGACCAGTGGGGCTTGTCCAGGGTGTTGTTGGTGCTGTTTGACAAATTATCCAGAGACATGTTGAATGGATAACCACTCTCGCGCACTAGTTTATTTTCAAATTTGCCGTCTTTAAATTGATCTTTTCTTGAACGCACAGAACTTTTTTGGCCAAAAGGATCATTTACCACAGGTGGCCCTTTTGGATGAAGCAATTGGTCGTTTGTTGAGGGGATTCTTGCAGGTGATTGTCGAGACTTCTCATGTGCTGCCGCAAACTTGGAAGATCGATCTTTTCCATCCTCTGGTATTCGACGACCTGCATCCTGTTGATAGGGAATTCGCACTGGAAATGGAACTGGAACTGGAACTGGAACTGGAACTGGAACTGGAATGGGCATTATGGCTTGCGGTTTAAAAGGAGAAGGTCTATGCAAGGGTCGACAATCTTGTGGGAAAGCACCTCCAGGTGAAAAGGGTGACAATGGTGGTAATGGTGGTAATGGTGGTTGTGGTGGCCGCGCTGGCAGCAGTGACTTAGGTTGTGAACTATCCCCGTGCTCGCGATCTAATCGGGGCGGCACAATCGCATTTTCTGGCTCACTCCCGGAAAGATCTGCTTCCAGGTCTGCCTCATAATAATCAGAATGCTGCTTGTGATCAAGTTGTTCATATTCGTCAGTATGCTCCATTTCCGTTAAATAATCATGATTTGGTGTTTGCTCGTTAGATTGTTCTTTAGCTGTCGGTTCTTCTGAAAAGTGATCGTCTTCAACCTCTGACCATGCCTCACTGATTGAACTAATGTCAGAAAAGTCAGTATAGAGTCCAGGGAATGAAAATTTGATCTTGGCGGAACTATCAACTATGGCTCCTGGAACACCATTTTTACCTATAGGCTCGAGTCTAGATTTGTCGGTAAATCGAGAATTTGCCATTGAGACTTCCTTACGATCCAAATCGTAAACAATGTAAGCACTTCTCAAAAATGTGTCACCAAGAACAATGTTGCCACCATCACTCGATCCAATACCCAATCTGCAAATTTCTTGACCGTCACTGTTTTTCACCACCTCGCCATTATCTTTATATATTGGAAGCACAACTTCTGAGTATGGCACTCTGATCTTGACATTGTTGAATTGGTATTCCAAGATCCCAGCCCTTTTTGCTTCCTCACACTCAGTAGCGTAAATTCCAAGACCAGATACGTACTCTGCCTTCATTGTCTGCGCAATGTGTTTGACAACTGCTGATGGAAGCAACGTGAGTGTTGATCCCGAGTCGAGGAGAGCAAGAGCTGAGCCCTTGGCTAACTTGGCTCTGTTCCCATTTCTAGCAATCCATTCAACACCAGTCAATTCAACAAACATCGCAACAACTGTCTTAGTGCCTTGGCGGTCGAATGTCGGCTGCAATGGTATAGTTTGAAGCGAGCCCTCATATTTTTCATGGTCCACGCTGCCAAACAGGAGCTTTCCAGATTGAGTTCCATAGTGATTTAGCCACATTGAGTAAGACGTAGATTTGATTGCTCCTTGCTTCTTCAGCAAAACTGGAATATTATCGTACTCAAACGCATTTCTCTTGAAAGCTTTGGATAAATGAACTGAAGATTCCAAGGCTGTGAATCCGATTCCAAATACAGCATCAGTAGAGTTATAAAGGCTGGCAACTGCAAGAGTTGCATTTTTCAAAAGAAATCTTCCAAGCACCAGGTTGTCCATGCCAAACTTTCCTTTTGCAAAGGTGTCATCCTGATATACGGTGAAAAACAGAGACGAGTCATTATTTTGAAACGTAAAGGACTTTGAGGGGTCAAATGGAGTTATCCCGCTGCAGTCGATCTGCTCTCCTGTCACATGCATTACATCTTTTGCGCAGAGCGGATTGTTATTTCCTTGCACCCACAAATCCGCAGAGCCAGTGTCCAGCAATGCGCTTACTTTCTGTGATGGAGTTCCAATGTGAAGATCAACAAAATAGCCAAATTGGCGATTTCTAACGGATGTTTCCACAAATGAGCGTCTTTTCGAAAAAGATTCTTTCTGGCTTTCACTCAGCTCTCGTTTTTCAAAGTTCAACGTTAGAAAGCTTTCTTGCTCTTCAATTGGAGCAGCATTTGTCGTTAGGAAAATTGCCCCTAGTAAGATCAAGGGAGTTACGTGCATTACAAATTTTCATCTGATTTTCATGGTGAGTTAGGCATATATGATATCCTTTTTGCTGAAATCGATGCCAAGGGATTTCAATGTGTTGTTCTCAGAGGTGACGACCAGAATCGGCCAGCAATATATTGAATTGTAATTATGCAATCTGATGTAATCGGTAAAATTACGATGCTTTATCTGTAATTTCTGACTTTACGCTTTCTATCATTCCGAGTTGTCTGGATATCGCCATGGAGTCAGCACGAGATAAAGCCTTATTAAATAAACTTATGTTTTTTGAAGAGAGTACGCCCCTTAGTTTTTGCAACAAAAAATCACTTACGGTGTCAACAGGCCAGTCAAGAGGAATTTTATCCAATACCATTTTGATATCCATGTTTTTGCCGTATCGGCGCAACAGTGATGTAACACCGAAGCGGCTCACAGTGGGATCATCGACAGTGAGAAGAACATCAAATAGCTCCAAGATCTGATTATGATCGCGGCAAAGATCGAATGCTGTTTCAAGATCGCCAAGAGCGATGCATAGCTTGGACATCATCTTGTCATATTGGCAGCTTTTGGAATAAAGTATTGCCCACTCATAAATGAAGACATCCTCGTATTCACGCAAGTTACGTTCTGCAAATGACAGGTCATATTCAGCAGCAGCTATCAAGTCAATAACTTGCATTCTTAGTTGGCCAAACTTTCGAAACGTGTCATCGTCATTTTCTGAATCCAGAGCTGAGTAACGGTTCACAAATGCCTCGAAATATTTATAATAGGAGCGTTTGGGAAGGGAAACTCGTCGATAAGCATCATAGCTGCTCATGATCTTGGAACGATTGTCAGCTCCAAGCTTCTCTATCAAGTCAGTAATCAAAATAGCCAATAAATCGTTAGCATAAACTGAGAAATTTCTCTCAACAACGAGGTATCGCAAATACTCTTTCCATACCCACTCTGCACGATCTCCAAGATCTTTCAGGGCTTGTAGTATCTTTTTATCATCAAAGGCAACTGCCTTATGTGTTGCCTTCAAAAAGGACAAACCTAATGAGGGGGAGTTTTGTACGAGCCATAACAAATACATCCAGACAAGCTCACTGTCGTGCATGATAAGAAGAGTCTCCGTAATTTTGTTACAAATTGCGTTAGCTTCATCTTGTGACGTTGTTTGGCGCTCCACAACATCTGTCCATAATTTTAATAATTTTGCGTAGTCTGATTTTTTGGAGTATAGGTGTGCAAGAGCGTGAAAACCCTGTCTCTTTGACAAGAGCGTTTCGATTTCATCAGTGTTAGCATTTTCATCAACGATGCTGTCAATTACTGAAAGAGTTTGGGTTTCATCGTCTAGCGAAGCTCGTAGAATGGCGATATCAATACTTTTTCGCGTGTCCGCATTCCGCGGAGACTCTCTCTGATCTCTCTTTGAATTCAAAACTGCCTGGTAGAATGATTGATATTCAGGATCAGAAGAGCGCTCCTTCAACTTTTCAATCTTCAAAACACATCCCTTCCATATGGGTACCAACCCCCTGACTGCTTCGCGGTCAAAAATATAAATAATAATACGTGGGTCACAATCTTGTAGCCATAGTGCTAATGCTTTGTCAAATTCTTTATCTTCTAGGCATCTTAATGCGAGAAACAGCGTCAAAAAGGCGATGTTTTCCTTTAAAACCTCGCTGTCCTGGATTTCTTCCAGGTCATCAATGGAGTGGTTGTCAATAGAATGACAAATCTCGATGAGCCTTGCAACAGGCACCAGACATTCAACTCCTTTCTCCGCTGTGTAGAAAACTATTTGAGCGGAAACCAGAGAGTCAGGAAGAGAGATAACAGCCATGGTATCGATATCAACCACTTGTAGCATCTCTGTAAGTTGAGAACTTGAAAAAGAAATTGAACCAGTTAGCTTGCAGAATATTGGGGGCGATTCTAGGTGAATGATCTGCAGGAGTGTTTGGTCTTCTATCGAGTGGATGTGCATTTCTTTCTCTATGATTGCGAGCACATGAGGAAATTGAACAGCAATTGAGGAGGGATATGCCGGCCAGGTAATTGTACCACGCGATATATCGCCATCAGTGTTGACCACCAGTCCCATAGCAGGTTCATCAACCTCAGTACCACTTGTGACCAAGAACTCTGATGGAGTAACCAACGCAATGTGTGGTGTTAGAGCTGCCCTACCCCTTTGGTCAGACTGAGATTTTGTATCTATCTCTTCGGAGGCTGAATCTGCGATTTCTGTCGGTGCCACGGGAAACAAGGGTACTTTTCTTGTGTTCTCCATGTCAATGAGCTCGTAGGAGGACTGAGTGGCGACTACGACGAATTGCCCTGACCAAACACCATATAGTACACCACGTGTGTCTATGTTTTTCACAAGTGAAAGGGAAGACTCTTGGACGCTGATGAGACGAATTACCTGTTTTGTGAACAGCATGACTTGTGATTGTACCTCAGTAGCTGTTTCAGACGAGTTTGGAGCATACATCGCCTTCGTTTTCTCTGCCATATTGACAGACATATCGTTTACCTCTCTGACCGATCCCATCCCAGATGCTGGAGCGAATTCTGGTAGCGTGAACACTGACGTTGACGAGTTGGCAACAATCAGCGCTCTTGCGACGTTTTCCAGTAGTGCGATTTTTTGCACAGCTCGCTTCTTTTTAGAATGAGTTTTCTGTCTACTGGCAAATATGTAAGGCTCGTCTTGTCCATCTTGAAGAGCTCCAGGAAGTTGAAAGTAATGTAAAACTTCACCGGTTGAGGTACCGATGTAGAGCGATTGGCCTAGTCCGTCGATGCATGTAACAATGTATGGCTCGCTCTCTTGTTCGCTTGAGCTGATTCGCTCCACTAGCGTTTTTCGGTTATACACGCAACTCTCCATCGGCCATTGCCTCTTGGCAGAGTTATGGTCAATAGTGGAGCCAATTAAGCCGCAGAGGCCTTTATAAGTTTGTGCGCCCATGCGCTAACTGACTTTCGTCCAGTTGTGGGTACATGACTGTCGGCTTTGATCTTTTGAGTGAGTTGTCTCTGTGCCTTTTGATCTTGTTTCTTGTTTTCATTCTTCTGTCAATATGGCTTTTCATTCTCTCAGTTCTTCCCATAGCAGGTCCAGAAGTGTGCTTCTCATATTGCAGGCATAGTGTTCAATTCAAGAGAGGCACATATCCAACAAAACGAATGACGACAGATAAAGCGACGGTACAGCCAAGAAAACACACACCAACCGCCAGGTTACAATTAAAATCGAACTACGTTCACTCTTCATCTCGGTTCAACCCGTCAATAGACCGCCCTGGCACAAACGGCTGTGCCGTGATGATCTTGGCCACTTGTATGGCGCGATAAGTTACACCTGCCCAGCAACACTGTCGAGCACCTTCTCCAAAATGCTGGTTAAGGCTGCTAAAAATGCGTATCATCACTATTCACTGGAGATAACACCCACATATATGCTCACGCGCTCCGAAGCTTTTATCCTTGGTAAGTAATTAGAAACTTTTTTTTGACACTTGGATTTAGCTAACCGCAGATTCAATCATGGTGATGCTACTGACTCTCGTCGCCTGGGCACTTTTCTTCTACTTCCCTCGCCACGTGTATACCATGTACACCAGATCATACTATTACTATCACGGAGTAAATCTCAACTAATCTCTATACACGTATACTGCTTAATATATATTAATCTCAAATTAGAGAAGGATACTTTTTGTTGAACGTAGTTTCCCAGTCATCTCCGTTGGCGCTGCTAGAGGCTCCTGGTGATGGAGGTAGAGGTTTACCAGACGTAGAAGCCGGCTGTGTTACTGTTCGACGTGGCGACTGCAAATGAGACGGCTTCTTTGGAACGGCCGGAGGCCGTCCTTTGGCCCCTCCGCTCCCAGTAGAAGTACGCGATATCCCCGACAGAGGGCGGTTGCCTCCGCTGCTATTACGAATACCAGTACTTCTCACGCTTGTGATAGAATCGTCATCGCTGGTGCCAGCACCGGAATCAGTGTATCTGCCATATCCCTCCGCTGTACGACGCGGAGGCGATGATGCTGTGCCCTGCAAATAGTGCTGGACTCTAGAATGCAAAGAATGGGAGGTTTTGGGTCTCGGAGGCAGGGCCAAGACAGGATCTTCGTCATATGAGCTGTAAGATCCGAGAGAGTCGGTGGATTTCGAATGCTGAGCCCCAGGAAGATATGAAGAATGCCTTTTGTTATTCTGCGAATGTTTCGAGAACATGTTTGTGATGGATGTATGTCTGCGATGGTGATGTCCACCTCCAGATGAGTATCGGGTAGATGATGATGCGGCCCGTGAACCGTTACCCTTCGAAGTCGATGAAGATATGCGCCGTAAAGAATGGCCCGTATGTTCTTTGTCCAGTGTTTTGAGAAAGTCCACGCCAGAGTCGATGTGATTGTCGGGCTTTAGTTCCACCTCAGTTTGGTCCCGCTCTGACATACCAGTGAGAATGGCTTTGAGCTCTGAACTACCGGATGGCACCCGCTCACGCTCACGCTCATTTTCACGAGCACCTGCAACCTCAGAATCCGAAATAAGGTCTATCTCAAAGGTAGGCATCGGCTGGGCTTCTGGTTCTCCTGTGTCCCGAGAGTCCCGCTGCTCTCTAGCTTCTCTAAAATCTCTAGAATCTCGGTTCTCCTTAGAGTCCTTAGAATCCCTAGAATCTCTGGAATCTCTTGATCCCCTTGAATCCCTGGAATTACGCGCTTGTTCTGTTTTCAATTTTGTCTCCCGTCTGGGCTCCCGCTTACTCAATGTCGGTCTCAAGCCACCATCCCCGTCCCCATCAGACGAGGAAGAGGAGAATGCTTCTTGAACGCTAGTCAAAGACATGGCTACCTCATCAGAGTTGGCCCTCAGCTGAGATGATGCAAGGGAGAGCTGTCTAGGGAGCGATGTGAAATTACGATTTAGGGAAGACAAATTAGGAGACGTCTGCTGCAGGGCATCCTTAGGGTCTGATATAGAGATCAGCTTCTTGGGCTTGATCGGAGGATGGGCTGGTCGGTTTGGCAGCTGGGGAGGCTCTCGAGGGCGAGGTGGAGCAACTGGTGGGATCTCCGATTGTGATTGTATCAACTGGAAGGGCTTTTGGAGCTGTTTTGACGGTGCTGGAAGAGAGTGAAATGTTTCCAAATTCTCCTTGTCCAATGGCGTTTGTGGAGTTTGTGGAACAAACCAATCCACCTGATCGTCATCGAAATTGAAAACTGCAGCTTCTAGTTCCTTGGAAAGCTCATCAACAGTAGGATATTTTTGTTCTGTAGGGCTTTCCAATGGTTGTTGGCTATTGAGGACATTTAGATTAACCGAAGAATTAGGAGCAGAAATTTTACTGAGTGCTTCAAGGTTCTTTGTTTGCTGAACTGCCAAACTGTCATTAGTGGTCTCCACCTTTGGTCTTCCACGGTACAGTGGTTGGATTTCAGGAATGGATCGCTTAGGAGGTGAGGTCGAAACAATTAATCCTGATTGAGGAGCTTGTCTATGCGGATGGGTTGGTATTTGCGCCTGGACGGGTGGTAACTGTTGAGCTTGCAGTTGTGATTGTTGTGATTGTTGTGATTGTTGTTGTGTTTGCTGTGTTTGCTGTGTTTGCTGTTGCTGTTGCTGCTGAAGCATTTGCTTGGCTTGCTCCTCATAAATATCGGGAATTGGAACCTCTCTTCCAGACATGTCACAAACTTCTTTGAGCACCTGGTAAATGTTGGGCCGCATACGAGGGTCCTCGGCTAAACAAACTGCAATTATTCGCTTCAAACGATCTGAGTAGACGGGTGTAGGCGGATATACAAATGAAGCTCTCAGAATGGCCAACTGGCCCTCCTTTTCAAACGGGGTCGTGTAGTAACACAGCTTGTACAAAAACACACCCAGTGCCCAGATATCGCTTTTTTCGTCAATGGGGAACCCGCGGTAGACATCTACCATTTCCGGAGAGCGATACTGAGCAGTTGTATGATGCTGAATGTCGTCGTCAAGAATTTTGAACTCTTCCAAATTGCGCGGCGGTCGCAAGACAGGAGACGCCGATCCAAAGTCACACAGCTTGAAAGTGCCATCGTCTGAAATAAGAACGTTCTCGATTTTGAGGTCTCGGTGAATGAGCGGGGGCTTCAGATAGTGCATACATGCCAGACCTTGTGAAATATCATACATGATTTTGAGAATTTCAGATTCCTTCAGCTGCTCACGGAGCCGTTGGTTCATGTAGTCTATTAACCCATGGCCCGAACAATACTCCATCAAGAGCAAAACCTCGTAGCCCGACCCGTCAGCCATGCGCGCAGCATTCGAATCAATGTACGAAACCACGTTTGGGTGGCCCCTTACACGCTTCATGGCATCAACTTCTGCACGAAGCAGATTGAGAAGCTGCTTGTTAGGGACCAGGACCCTTTTCAAACATGCCATGTTGCCAAATTGAGTGACGGGGTTTGTATACACGACATAAACATGAGCAAACCCTCCAGAAGACAGAAACTTTTTGATGACAACGTCATGCGAGCCGACAGTAAGATGAGCTCCCGGGTTCAATGCTGATGAGTTTTGCATTGTTGGTCGTCGAGGCAAGCAGCTGTGACTGGGGATGTTTTGCTGCTGGACTCAATTGATTTCAAGGCAGTGACCGTTGCTGGAAGTGTGTGTGGTGGTGCGTTGTGGCCGGTGCAGGATACTGCTCGGTGGCGCTTAGGTTCCTCCTGTACCCTGTTGTGGACAAAGGAAGCCAATGCTCGGCAACTGGGGCAGCTCCCTGCAAAACCACAAGGTCAGCGTTGGTGCTGGCAGCACTTTATTATCATCAGCTGGCCACAGCCAACCACATTGGGATCCGGGCCATCGCACAAGCCGAGCGCAGCTGCCTATTCCTTCCCTTCTTTCTATCGACTGGTATGACGTCAGTATCTTTTTTGTTTCCTCGCTGCGCCTTTTTTTTTTTTCCAACTGTTCTTCCTTTTCCGGATCAGATTTTGAATACAAGTCATGTGAACACCCCACATGACAAAAGCGCTGTGCGGTTCCCCGGTTACAGTCATTGACGGTCAAAGCGTTCGATAATGAACGCAAAAAACGATGGAAGACTAGGCAGCTAGCATTTTGGGACTGTAGGTTGTGGATCGGCTACTCATTAGATGTGCACCTAATAGCTCGGACCGTTTTGCCATCCGGGTCATAGGAGGCGAAAATATTTTGAGGTCATTCGGCAATACTGAATTGGGAAATGCCGCGGTAACGTTAGCAACTGAAAGAACAAAGGTATTTTGAATAATTAGCAGAGTGATTGCGAATAGAAGCACAAAGGTCACAAATCGAGCGGAGAATGTCATCAATCGTTGTCGCCGAGCGGCCGGTATGTACTGTTTCTGACTCTATCGCTGGTTTGTTATGAAACTTCCCCAGATTTTGCTCCCCACCACCGCCAAAAAAGGGTCACGAGAGCGCGAACTTTTCATCTTAAGGCACCGTCATATGTCCATGTGCATCGGCAATGTGTAAACACAATTTTGTAAACATTAATGTCCATTAGGTAACATTGGTATGGTCCAGGTATAAATACAGAGGCATGACCCCAACATGTTGCAATTTGATTTCAAAAATCTACTTGTACTAGTGCTTTCACCAAGTAACATCAAAGCTGCTTTGTAGATATTGCATAACACAGGCTGAATTATTTCGACTATTGTGTCCTAAATTGTTGTTGACATTTGAGATACTATTTTGGCTAGCTATCTACCTATCAAAGAGAGCATTTTGTTTCACTGCAGTGGAGGTATTTGCATTGGTTTTGCATCTTTGTAAAGCAACTTTGTGGAATAGACAGGTTTCAATTTTTGCAATTGTTGCCGAGAACTCATCATTGACTCGCTTCGCGGACAGTAATCTTTCAACTTTCAATTCCGCTTATTGAACCAAACCCTAACCCAAATTGCCCGATAATGGTTTCATTGTCAATGAAGATTGCTAGTCGGCCAACGCTGGTTGTGTCACTCATGCTTTTCAATCCTGTGATTGCACTTCCACTTTGGGGACTACTTCAGAATCATGCTCAGAACCCTCTTTTAAACTCTGTGATCTCACCGGCTTCTTCCTCTGTGTCATTAATTTCGCAAGATCTTTACGAAGGCTGGCTCGCTGATGAGGCCGAAATTTCCTTTCAACATGTGTTGGACAATGTTGGCGGATATGGCCCAATTGGCGACACTGTCGCTCGTGGTCAAGTGGTTGCGTCTCCGTCAAAGAATGAACCAGATTACTACTACATCTGGACAAGAGATGCCGCTCTCACAATGAATTCTGTCGTTACAAGATACAACGATGGTAGGGCTCAGAACGAGACCCTTAAATGCATTATAGAAGATTACATCAAGACCTCGTACGACATTCAACGTACTGATAATCCTTCTGGCACTTTTGACAGTGGGGATGCTTTAGGTGAGCCTAAATTTGAGGTTGATGGCACGCCGTTTACTGGCAACTGGGGTCGTCCGCAACGCGATGGACCTGCTCTCAGAGCGATAACTATTATGAATTATATCCGATCACAGTTGCGCTTTAATGAGTCAGCCGCGGCTGAGCATTTTTCTCAAGTATATCATGATATTGTGAAGACCGATCTTAGATATGTTGTAAAACATTGGCGCTCACCTGGCTTTGATTTATGGGAGGAGATCAGAGGAAAACACTTTTTCACTTCTACAGTTCAACTGCGCTCTCTGGTCGCAGCGGCAAAGCTTGCACCCTTATTTGGAGATGACCAAGCCGATACATATGCCAATGAAGCTAGCTTGCTGAGAAAGTTCATGACCCAGTATGCCACCTTCTCTGGTCGTATTACCGAGACTGTTGACGGTGACTCGACTGCAAATGCTCGCAATGGCTTGGATGCAGCTATATTCCTCGGTGCTCAGTATTCGTTGGACTTGCAGGAGTGGGATGGGGAAGCCCAGTCTGATATTCCCTATGCTCCCTATTCCAACGAACTGATCGCCACATTGGTTAGTTTTGTTGATGACATGTCGGTGAGGTATCCCATAAATAGCCGTCGATTCCAAGCGTTCGCATCGGCAGGTGCTAACCTGGCTACTGTCGGTGTCTCCGTTGGAAGATATCCTGAAGATGTCTATAACGGCGCTGGTACATCTCTTGGAAATCCCTGGTTCCTGTGTACAGCCGCTGTGGCAGAAAATTTGTACATCCTTGCGGACTACTTGAATACTCGTCCAAATGATTATGTGCTTGAGCTGACCGACTCGACAGCTGCCTTCTTTGCAAAGTTTGGTATTTTTTCCTCGCCAGTAAGCAAGCAAGAAAATCCGCAGCTATTCCATGTGCTCACGCAGTCTATTGTGGACTACGCGGACTCGTTTCTGGATGTAATCCGAGAGCACCAATCTTCTGACGGCCGTATGAGCGAGCAATTTTCGCGCTATGATGGTATCATGAAAGGAGCTGAGAATCTCACTTGGTCGTATGGTGCCTTCTGGGGTGCCGTTAGACAGCGCTCTGTGACAAAGAGCAGAATGATTTAGAAATGACGTTAATGATTTATGTATTTCATGAACTTAGATTAGGTAATTTATGGGTTGTTAGAATTATTAGCCGGTAGCACTGACCTAAAGCAGTCAAAGGCAAAGCACTTATGTATAGAATCATAGATTATAAACTATGCCGACTTTTTTAAGTGGGCTCATTTGCGCCGCAATCCACGTGCTGAGTGGGCAGATTGAGTCGTCTAAATAAAGGCTAGAAGACCCTGGCGTAACTAGCGCAAAGTTTAGCTAACGCCCTTGCCCTGGACAATCGATGTATTTTTTGGCAATTACAGTGTACATTTTCGCGTCGCGCTCTTATGCGTTTTGGCGATAGCCAGCTTTCATCAATTGTTGGAACCAGCCCCAATAGGGGAACCGTATAATACCTTATGCAGTAAATTATCATGGAGTATGGCCGGTCTGTTATCCGAGCAGAGCGCCAAACTGGATCCAAAGATGGGCCACAAGATTTGAGACATCCAGCCGCCTAACATTCCTGTTGATGAAAACCCGCATAATGGCGTGGCACCGGTGTGGTGTCTTGGCAGTTTGGAAAAGAGTATGAGATGATGTTTTCACGATGATTTATACGGTTGGTGCCGGCAACGACAGCAAAAACTCAACTGTAGTTATGTGTATACGCTACTCAAGGCGACATCTAAACTTCCGAAAACAGCCTTGTCTTAGACAGCCATAGAGCGCCGCCACTTGGCGTTGAATTATCCGCTAATCGGGGCACAGGGAACTATAGACCGGAAGGCTTCAGCTGGCCGGCGACCGAGCGTGTTGCGGGTCTGAAAAAGCTCCAAAGCATTGTCCAGTTTTACACGTCGAACAAAACGAGCGTGGTACATCATTTTGACGGCTGCTGAAACATTGCCATGCAGGAGTGATATGCAATCATGATACACGAGGAGATGTGTTCAAAGGGAGGTGTGTAGGTACCGTATGTGGCCAATCGGTTATACCACCTCTGTACGCAGGTACATGTCACCGATCCTGGCTGGGAACGATGAGATTCACGCAGTTGTCTACAATGGGTACCAGTGAGATTTTGAAAAAGTGATTTGGGTATTTTCCGTCCTTCTAATATAATTTGCTTGAACCAACAAGCCCTTCCTTCCTCGAAACAACTCCTTGTTATGCCACAGGAGGACGCGTTCCTTGCTTACCTGTGGACCCACCTGAGTGACCTCCTTTGAGACGCAGTTGTGGACCTCAAGTGGATTTCTTATGCTTAAAGTCAAAATGCAGAACAAGCAAATACGGTGACGCAAATTGCGACTTTGGCAATAATTTGAAATCGAAATAGAATAATGACGGATAAGAATTGATTGATTATCTCCTATCAGCTGCTCTTGACAAAAGCCTGGTTTGTATGGGTTTGTCCTGATACTCAAGTGTAAGAAACTCTACAATTCACCTTTTTGGAAAAAACGGTCGGATGAATCCCGCCGTTTGCATTCGAACCACTCATGATCTTATTCCAACCTCAGTGAGGATCATTTACCCAGCCTCTCCAATAGTAGATATCCCTTTATTGGGGGCCCAGGTGCCACACCATGAGCTTCTCGCTCTTAGAGGAAGAATAGCGGGTCCGGGTACAGCTATATAATGTTTCACGCGAATGCAGGAAGTTTTTCCATGATGTTTTGGTTGCATAGTCGCCAGAGCCAAAGGCAAAGTCAGAGTTCTGGTCTTTTATTCTTAGAAATAAACCTCTCAAATGTTAATGCCAGAGGACTATGTTAATTTAGTTTTGCTCTTTTTTCTCTCAAGATGCAAAAGGATGCTCTCTTACTCTTTGTTGGTTCTGCGGCCAGATGCGGAACTCTACATCCTCCGCCTCACAACCTGCCGAAACCTCAACTTCCGACCTTAGGGATCAACACTGCTCCGGTTATCAGAGAGTTTGTAACAGCTGAGAAATGTTTTTTGGCTTGCCTTAATGCTGAATGATTGCTGCCTTGCGTATGCTTCGCCATATTCAAGAGATTGAGAAGAACGGGACTGCATCTATAACAGGCAATTTGGCTATTTCTCTTCTCCATATTTTATTCAAACTTCATCAACTGGTCGGAAGTTACTTTTTCCAAAATCACTTTGTATGCTTCGCGTAAGGACCCTTAGTGAATGCAAAAAAGTAAATCTCTACCCATCTTGGAAGACGGAAGGAACACTCATTCTCACGTTATGCATGACTCGCAATGAATCAATTGCAAAGATGTGGGTCCAAACGCTTTTGCTGAATGATATAAGTACAGTGAGTCTCTCGCACTCATCTTCTTTTCCCTTTCCAACGCCTTTCAGGTATTTGCCTGACCCTAAAAATACCCTTTCTCCATTGAACATTTCAATTGTCACTCGTTTATTTCATTTGCTTCTATACCTCAAATTTCAATTAATTTAATACCCTGTCATGAAGTTCTTGTCCTTGACAGGAGCTGTCAGCTTCTTGACAATGGCCTTAGCTGCTGTTCCGGCAGCTGGTCAATATTCATTTACAAATAGTACTTCATCAGTGCCATCCTCGTCGAGTGCTTCTTTGTTAAGCTCTTCAGCAACTCAGTCATCGATCTTGTCCTCGGCACTCTCGTCCGTGGAACAATCCTCAGCAGTCTCATCTGTAACTTCGACGGCCTCATCATTGATATCATCAGTAGGATCCTCTGCAGCTAGCTCATCCTCTCTAGTATCAAGTATTAGTTCTTCAGCACCGTCAAGCTTTTCTGGTATCATTTCTAGTGCTGGTGTCACTTATTATGCTGCCAATGCTTCAGTCGCTTCCTCCGTCACATCTCAGGCTTTGAGTTCTCTTTCCCTATCAACAGTTACTGCCGCAGCATCGTGTACTCCAGCTTCACCAAATAACTGTAAAGCTGCTTGTACTATCGTTTTCAAGCTAATGATTGATGTCAAGTGTCAGATTCAAGTTGTTGATGGCCAAGTTTATTACTCTTGTCATGAAGCAATTCAGGTTACTCTTATTGATAACATTATTCTTTGTTTAGAGTGTTATGCTAAACAAGGTGTGCTGACTGCTGACGCGTTATCTGGTTTCTCATTTGCCATCAGCAATTTGCAACAGGTGACTTCTTCAGCCACGAACACAATCCCGATCTGTTCCACGACCTCCGGTTTGTCGTCTGTATCCTCGGCTTCTCCAAGTTCGTCCGTTGCGACTAGTTCTCCGACGTCTTCAATCTACAGCTCGTCGGTACTGAGCTCGTCCTCGGTTGCATCTTCGAAGGCATCTTCGTCCTCGGTTGCATCTTCGAAGGCATCTTCGTCCTCGGTTGCATCTTCGAAGGCATCTTCGTCCTCGGTTGCATCTTCGAAGGCATCTTCGTCCTCAGTTGCATCTTCGAAGGCATCTTCGTCCTCAGTTGCATCTTCGAAGGCATCTTCGTCCTCAGTTGCATCTTCGAAGGCATCTTCGTCTTCGGTTGCTTCTTCGAAGGCATCTTCGGCTTTTTCCTCAATTGCTTCGTCCATGGCCTCATCGTCAGCCTCGTCGAAGGTCTCATCGTCAGTAGCTTCGTCTAAGGTATCGTCATCCGTTGCTTCGTCTAAGGCTTCATCTTCGGTTGTTTCGTCCAAGGCATCGTCAGCTTCGTCCAAGGTTTCGTCAGCTTCGTCCAAGGTTTCGTCAGCTTCGTCTAAGGCATCGTCAGCTGCTTCGTCTAAGGCATCGTCAGCTGTATCTTCCAAGGCCTCGTCCAAGGTTTCGTCAGCTTCGTCTAAGGCATCTTCAGCTGCTTCGTCTAAGGCATCTTCAGCTGCTTCTTCCAAGGCATCTTCAGCTGCTTCTTCCAAGGCTTCGTCAGCTGTATCTTCCAAGGCTTCGTCCGCTGTATCTTCAGCTGCTTCGTCTAAGGCATCTTCAGCTGCTTCGTCTAAGGCATCTTCAGCTGCTTCGTCTAAGGCATCTTCAGCTGCTTCGTCTAAGGCATCTTCAGCTGCTTCGTCTAAGGCATCGTCAGCTGCTTCGTCTAAGGCATCGTCAGCTGCTTCGTCTAAGGCATCGTCAGCTGCTTCGTCTAAGGCATCGTCAGCTGTATCTTCCAAGGCCTCGTCCAAGGTTTCGTCAGCTTCGTCTAAGGCATCTTCAGCTGTATCTTCCAAGGCTTCGTCAGCTGTATCTTCCAAGGCTTCGTCCAAGGTTTCGTCAGCCTCGTCTAAGGCATCGTCGGCTGCTTCTTCAGCAGCTTCGTCGAAGGCTTCATCCAAGGTTTCGTCTAAGGCATCGTCGGCTGCATCTTCAGCAGCCTCGTCCAAGGCCTCTTCAGCAGCCTCTTCTAAGGCTTCATCCAAGGTCTCGTCTAAGGCATCGTCGGCTGCATCTTCAGCAGCCTCGTCTAAGGCTTCATCCAAGGTTTC